>JBBYHK010411636.1:6477-22741 GCA_038382065.1 Adansonia grandidieri
AACTCGAACCTTTGTCGCCTTGAAAAGCTTACTGTACTAACTACCAACAGGCAATAGCTGCTGCTGCCGCTGCCGCTGCCGCTGCCGCTCGTAAAGCTCTTGTGGCAACCTACTGCTATTATCTCTGGACCGTAGGGATCTTTTCGTCATTCAACAAAATCCTGGTAAAAGTCTACACGCGAGGGCTGTAAGCCTGTTACACGGTACCTCACTATTCAGGGGCCGGATATTGAAAAAATATATATATTAGTACTGTAATATTGTAGACAAATAACTTTTGGCATGATATAATTAAATAATAAAAAAATTAGAATATAATTTAAAATGATTGTGAAAAATAATATGAATAAAATTTAAATATAAAAATATTTAAAAATTTATATAATATAATTTATTAATAATAAAAATTAAATTTGATTTGATAAAATAATTAATAATTAAATTTATTAAATTTAAATTCAAAATGATCTATATATACTAACTTTAAACATTAATTTAAAATTATTTGTACTTAAATTAATTTAACTTTAGAAATAAAACTATATTCTTTTTTTTGGAGGGAGTTTGAGCAGTTTATCGGTATTGTACCTGTACCTATCATATTAGTAGATACGTGCCGTTTTAACATATAACGGTACTAACGATAGTTGGTATCATTTCGATCTTGGTTTCTATCTGTGCCAACTGTATCAGTAAGTATAGGCCTGTTTTGATAGGATCAGCCAAAAATAACTCTAGCATTTAATACATAATATAAGCTTATAAAAAAAAGTTAAGTCAATTTTAATCTTAAATTTGATAAATATTATATATAATTACTCATAAATTTAATAAATATTAGACATAATTATTCGTAGATTTAATGATCATAAAAAAATTTTAATCTTACTACTTAATTGATATTGATTTTTTTAATATTTGATGAGTTTTTTTAAAATATTATATATAATTAATAAATATTTAATATATAAAATTTATTTTTTATTTATTTTTATTTAAAAATATTTAAATTTTGATAAATTAAAAATAATATATCAAAATATATTAATATTTATATATATTTATATTAAAATAAAAATAATATTACTGTTGATACGGTACCCACTGTCCTGATTTAGAAAGAAAGGCCCATTGCTACGGAAAACACTGGATCCAGTCCATAGGTTAATATTTTCCAAGACCAAAATACCCTCGGCAAAAGGACGTATTAATAATAAAAAAAGCTGACACTTTTTTTGGCCCAAAATGACAAAGAAGCCCCATTGAATCATCAGAGACGGGGAAAAAAAAAAAGGTAAAAGTAGCTCCACCCTCTTTCCATTAACCCAGCTTTCCAGCCGGAGTCTGGTAAAAAAAGGTAAAAAGTTCAAAAAAATAAAATAAAATAGAAAACACAGCTAACTGTAAATCAATCAAACAACGTTAACACGGTGACCACAATGCCCCTCTCTCTCCCTATCTCTGTCTGTGACGTCGCCGCCATTTCACACAAACAACACTCCAAAGCAACAACTTGCATAGACCCACTCGCTGTGAGGGTCACGTGGAGCCACGCCTGCTCAAAGAGGGGTTAATATTATTGGACCGTGTTGTGAAATCGCGTTGAGAGCGTTGAGTGTGCGCCGCAAGCTTTATTTCTTTTCCGAGTTAACTTTTGATATCAACCACAAATTTTTTCTCGTTGTTCGTAACTAATAATTTTCTAAAGTTTCTTTTTTTTTTTTTTTGGGCTTAATTTTCTAATCTCCTTTTCACCTTTCTTTTGTCCAAAGAGAAAGTAAATCTGTAATCTCAGCTAAACGACGTCGCTATTTACTTTCTTTTTCTATTTTTAAAAGTTCATCTGTCTATTTCTCTGACTAAAAGAAAAAAAATAAAAAATAAGCAAGAGATAAAAATAAAATTTTGTTTCCAGACATGCTGACAAAATGCTGACATTTTTTAATAATTTTTTCAGTTTCTCCACTACTTTGTAGAGAGATGTAAGATAAATAAGCTTAATATTATTGCTAGTATTATATTTTTATTTTTTAAATAAAAAATTATTTATTAAGCTGAAATTAGAATTTTGCAAACCCAAGTCCCCGAAAGGATTTTGCTAGTAGCGGTGAAATCAACTCCAATTACATGGATGTTTAATGGAATGAAGAACAATGCAAAGCAGTTGTTGATTTGTTTCTATCATTCCATCGAAGTGGAAAGAAGATATCCTTTGGGTTCCTTTTTTGGAGGTTAATCATACCTCCCAAATCCCAATAAATGCGAATTTAGCAAAGTGATACTTGTTCATTAATCGAATCTTTTGAAGATTACAGTACAAAATTTGATGTTGGATGTCCATTAGTCTTTAAGAACAGCAAAACTTGGAGGCAGAGAGAACGAGAGAGAGAGAGAGAGAGAGAGGGGCAAGCAAATGACCTAAATAAAAAAAAAAAAATCGAAGAGAAAACATGTGGGCAGTTCAGGGATAGTAAGAACATTAGCTTTATGGCTTTTATTTATTTATTTATTTGCTTTTATTACGGCAGAGGGGGTCACAGTCACAGTCTGTCTTGGTGAAAAAATAAGCGTAAAAATCTTTTTTTTTTATTGATTTGGGCGCCCCTGATGCCTTTACCTCCACGTTGCCGTCTGGAAAAGTCTATTATAGAGTGGTGCCGGTCACTGACACAAGATTTCATTTCTTTTTTACTATTGTTTTTGCTAGTATAATAATTTTTATTACAAAGTTACTCTACACTCTACCTTTCTCGTTAATCAAAATCAAAACTTGATTTCACCATTAAAAAAAAAAAAAACAGAGGACATGGTTACCAGATCTATAAAATTTTAAAAAAAAAGTGAGAAGTTACCTCAAATGTGTATCCCAATTCACCAAAGAGCAAAAAGGTACTTATATTTTAATCCAGCAAATAAAAATAAAAATAATAATAAAGGTGTGGCTGTGGACTTTGGTGTAATTACAATGGGATAGTGCTCATAGGGTGAAGAAATATAGAGTACTCTAAATTTATTAATTCATATTATTTTTATATTATAATATTTTTAAATAATTTATTTATATTTTAAAAAGTTTATTTAAATAAATATAAAATTAATTTAATTTTATATATTTATATAATTTTATATATAATTTATATTTATTTAATTTAATTATCGTATTATATTTTTTATTTATATAAATAATGTGAATCAAATTTTTGAATAAATTAAAATATTAAATTATTTTTTTATGTAAAAAATTTTTACTGCTTCTATATATTAAAAATTAATATTTTTTATCTTTATAAATAAATTATTAAATAAATATAATTATATTATTAAATTTTATATAAAAAATTATAAAATATATAAAATTAATTTAATAGTATCAAAATTATGATATTTACTGTGTTTTTTTTTTTTGGTTTTCCGATTGGTTTTATTTCTTGGACAATGTATCTTCTAAAATAAGGGAAAGACAATACAGTCTTACCGCTCTAGGGATGATAGTAACACCAGAGATGTAGAGAGAGGAGAGAGGGAAAGAAGGTGCACCAAAAAAAAAAAAAAAAAAGAAAATGGGAAAAATATATTGGGAGAGAAGGAGAGAGAAAGAAAGGGACTAGACTCTGGAGAGAGAGAGAGAGAGAGAGAGAGAGTTGGAGAAGAGGGCGAGAGCTTTATTACCTTTTTTATGATGCACGCATCCATGGTAGAACAGAGAAGGGTTCAGATTACTGCTACGACATAAGGGTAGAAGTAGTAGAAGAACAACAACAACGACAAAAAGAGAAAAGAGAAAAGAAAAAAGGGGAAAAAAGAAGTGAAACTATATACTTAGCAGCAAATATCAACAATAGGGCCATAAATTCCACCCAGAGAGAGGGAAAAAAGGTATAAAAAAAACTGGTTTTAGATTGGAAGAGAGAGGGAACTGAAAAAATGGAGTTGCTGCAAGATTGAGTAGGGGGAAAGAGAGATGGAGCTTAGGAGAAAGAGGAAGAACCGGGTGAAGAACAACAGAAGGAGCTATTTTGGCGGAATGGGTCTTTTTCTGTTGAAGTTGGGAGATTGATTTCATGACGTACAAACAAAGATGGGGTGGGTTTGAAAAATCTTGAAGAAAACAGTATATATAATTTATTTTTTTTACATTCGTTGTTTTTGTAGGAAAAAAAATCTTGTCTTTCTCTTATCTCTGTTGCTTCAAAAAAACAGCTTCTTTGTCTTTTCATTTGCACACAATACAAATGCACTTTCAGTTACAGGGGGCGGTAGAACTCGCGGGGTTTGCTTCAATTTGTCAGCAAGACAAGTGGGTAAAGCAGCAAGAAGCTAATAGCTTTAGCTTTAGCTTTGCAAACAGCTACTACAACAACGAACAAGAACCAACTTCTGTTCTTCATATGAGAAGAAGCCAAAGCCCACCCACATCAGCATCCACTCTCTCTTCTTCTTTCAACGGCGGAGCCGCCGCTGCGGGCGGCGGAGGTAATATCACCGACAACAACACCACGGCACCACCTGAGACTCCACTTCCAAACAACAATAGAGAAGAATGGGCTACGGAGTTCCAACCGATCCCGAGTGAACTAGACCTTGTTCCAGGGCCTGGAGGCGCTCAAAGATGCAATCTCGGATTGGAAGACTGGGAGACTATGCTGTCTGAATCAGCCGTGTCACCGAGCCACGACCACTCGCTTCTGCGTTGGATCGCTGGTGACGTGGACGAACATTCTTTTTGTCTCAAACAGCTGCTTCAGAGCGGGAGTACTGCTCCTAATCAGGGTCTTGATTTTGAAGGCAAAGCAGGGTTGGGGGTTGTTGATCAGGGTCCAGCGTTTGACCCAATTGGTAGCCTTATTAGTTCTGATCCTGGTAATGTGATTCCAAGTGGTGCTTCTAATTTGAGTGGTTTTCCTGGTTCTGGGTTTGTGCCAAATGCTAACAATAATGAGAATGGAAAGTTTGGTTCAGTCATGCCAAGTTGTTCGTCGGTTGCTGTGGTTAACAATCACAAGGTTCTTGGTGCTTCTGTCGGGTTGAATACTAATATTCAAAACCCAATGTTTACTTCTCCAGCTGACAGTATTGGTCTTCCTGTTTCTTTGCCTATGCTATGTCAACAGCAGCAGCAAGGTCAATATCTTGAAAGCCAAGAAGAGAAGCCTGAGATTTTGAACCCACGTATTTTGATAGGTCAACAACCGCATCCCCAAAATCTGAACTTTTTCTTGCCATTACCTCAAGAACAGGATCTCCTTCAGCCTTTACCAAAGCGCCTCAATCCTGGTAACTTAGAACTTCCTTCTCAGATCCCAAAACTACTATTTTCTGATGCCGGGCATGAGTTTTTTGTGAGAAAACAGCAGCATATGGGCTTTCCTCAGGGAGTCCAGTTTGTTCCTCAGCAGAAGCCACTTATGGTGGCCAAACCGAAAGTGTTGAGTCCAGGAGAGGAGATGGCTCAACAACATCAGTACCGGTTACACCAGCAAGAACAAGCCACATTGTTCGACCTGCTTTACAAGGCTGCAGAGTTGGTAGGGACTGGGAATTTTTTACACGCGCAAGGGATATTGGCGCGGCTCAATCACCAGGTATCTCCAGTAGGTAAGCCCCTTCAAAGGGCTGCTTTCTACTTCAAGGAGGCTTTGCAATTGCTTCTCCTCATGAATAACCCAGTCTCTCCCCCGCCTCCGAGGAGCCCCACCCCTTTCGATGTTATCTTCAAAATGGGAGCTTACAAGGTCTTCTCTGAAGTCTCTCCGCTTATCCAATTCGTAAATTTTACCTGCAACCAGGCCCTCCTTGAAGCTCTTGATGATGCTGATCGGATTCACATTGTGGACTTTGACATTGGATTTGGTGCTCAGTGGGCTTCCTTTATGCAGGAGCTTCCCATGAGGAGTAGAGCTCCTTCTCTGAGAATTACTGCCTTTGCCTCCCCTTCAACACACCATCCCATTGAGCTTGGGCTTATGCGTGAAAATCTTATGCAATTTGCTAATGAGATTGGTTTAAGTTTTGAGCTTGAGGTGCTTAATTTTGATTCTTTAGATCAAACCCCTTATTCGTTGCCTATGTTTCAATCAAATGAAAACGAGGCAGTTGCTGTGAACTTTCCCGTTTGGTCTTCTTCGAATCAGCCCTCTGTTTTGCCCAATCTTCTGTGCTATGTGAAGCAGCTTGCGCCAAAAATCGTGATGTCTTTAGACCGAGGGTGTGATAGAAATGATCTGCCATTCCCACAGCATGTAATCCATGCTTTTCAGTCATATATTAACCTATTAGAATCACTTGATGCCGTTAATGTGACTTCTGATGCCGTGAACAAGATTGAGAGGTTCCTCCTTGTCCCTAGAATTGAAAACACTGTTTTGGGACGTCTTCATGCACCTGAGAAAATGCCTCTTTGGAAGTCACTCTTTTCATCAGGTGGTTTCACCCCTGTAACATTCAGTAACTTCACTGAAACTCAGGCAGAATGCGTGGTGAAAAGGGCTCAAGTGAGGGGGTTTCATGTTGAGAAGCGCCAGGCTTCACTTGTGCTTTGCTGGGAGCAGAGGGAACTTATCTCAGTTTCAGCTTGGAGGTGCTGAGGAGCAGGGCATCGGAGTAGCAGGGGAGGTTGGTTTTTTAGCAACTCACAATCTATCAAATCTATCCTGAAGTATGAATTAAGTTTATAATTACTAAAACTCTACTGCTTTTATGACTTAATACATGTGAATTGTCTTGCTTGTGAGTCTCCTCTGCTTGTTTATCTGGTATAAACTCTATTCTCAGCAGAAAAAAATCTGACCGGAAAAGTCTAGTAGGGGCTTTTTTATTTGGACACATTGATATTGCTGCTATGGTATTGTGGTGTCTTTTTGTTTTTTTTTTTTTGGTGAGAAGCTGTATTTTCTTCTGGTTAAGGTGGTCATGATTTGTTGTATATTTGACGAGACTTGAGAGCTAAAATTGCAAATACAACTTGCCAGAATTTATTTTTATGTTTTTATGGTATTGAATTGTATTTTAGTATGATGTTTGAATCCTATTTGCTACTTTTATACTATGTTACATATAATGTAGATTTCTATGCCTTCTATGGTCGGGCAATTGCCTTGCTTAGAACTGGTTTGTCAGCATAATAAACTATGAAAATTAATGTTTTCTTGTTTGCAATTCAAATAGTTGATTTTTTTTTTTTTATCATGTTGAGATTAGTTGAAAAATTGTTAAGACGGAAGAAGCTTTAAAGCAATCAAGGAATTTGGAATATTATGTAAAAGGTGGGGTGCCTTGGCCTTTTAACCACTAAAATATACCATACCATCTTAGTGTTTAGATATTTACTTCTTAGGCATAGCACAAGGCATTTTGTGCACTTTCTTAGGCTCCAATGGAACTGCCAATGTAAAATGCTATATCTTGTTTTAGATACCTTCTCATTTAGTTAGTGTAAGTCAACCATCATTTGCTTCTTAAATGGTAGTTTTAATCTGCCTCAGATTGGGGAATTAGTCGTTCTTTAAAATATCAGACAATAGCTTCCCTTAGATTCTGTTCTTTGAATACTATTTGCAGAATCAAATATTATTTGAGTTACCTTTTGCTTAAATCTTGTCCTAATCTTCAGTCGGTAGAAATGTGAGTCTTTCTCCAAGTTTTTAAAGTATTTGTTATATCAAATTCTTTGATTATATTAGCTAAACAGAAATCCAGGATTGAACCTGTCATTCTTGCAATTACTTTTAAGATGTCGTATCTAATAGGTTTGGGTTCCTCTTTTGGCTTTTGGGTAGTTTTAGACCTCCAATAATGGAAGTCAAATCCTTTTTATCGGTTAAGATATCACTATCTCACTTACCATATGGTCTGTTTAACACATAATTATTAAGAAATACTAGACGTAGATGTCCTTAACCTTGGATTGAACTTTCGCATTGCCACTTGTGGAGTCAGTACTTCCCAAACATCGCCATGAAAGCTACTTGGTTCCTTCCCTTACCTTTCCCTGCCAGGCCTTGCTAAGAAACTATAACCTTGGATTAGCTGACCTGTTCTGTTCTAATGTTTTAGACAAGGGGTAAAGACAATAAACACAAGAACACCTAAGATTAACTATATTTGCTCGAAGTCACATGGGGCATGTTTGATTGAACACCTTTGCTTGATTCTTTACTCGTTTTTCTTTTGTTTAATCTATTTTTATATTTGGAATGCAATTGCAAGGTCGTATAAAAAAATATAAGACAGTCCATGGAAATCAATGAAATTCATGCAATATTATATAGTCTTGTGGAGATAAAATATGATGTTTATAAATAATATTAAATTCATGAGAACATGCATAGTATTATGGACCGCCACGAAGATTAATTACAGCTTATAATCCTTGCTCAGTTTTTTTCCCTTAAAAAATTTAAAATTAAATAATAAATAAAGGTAAATGTCGGTTTCATTGATGACCAACTCCCATAAAAATCCTTGTGAAGTCAATCAACCGCCAAAATCGACAGGGATTTAAAATTAAACTACTAATAATTGAGGAAAGATGGTCTAATATATTATTTATGGTTATACTAATATTTTTTATATATTTACTAATATCCCAATATAAGAAAGATGGTGGTTGGATTTGATGAAGGAGAAATCAAAATATATTTAATCTCTAAATGGGTTATTTTTTATATCCTAAAGTTTTGCTGGTTTTACCAATCGCTTTCATTGGACTCACCTGAGTTTTATTTAAAAGGATTTTTTAAAAAAAAAAATTAAAAGAAAAGCAAATTACTATTTAGAACTAAGCATAACTCTATTTTAATTGCAAGGTGAGGCCAGCCTCCAGGCCCAATCAAAGTACTAAAGAATCAATAAACTAAAATGATGGCTAGCTGTGAGCCATATAATATGGCTCAGGTGTTTGGGTGCGGAAGTGGTCCAGCCCAGCCACACGATGGATATATATCTGATATAAATATTTTAAAATTTTTAAAATTTTTTATATATTTAGAAGATTATCTTTTGTGCACATTTAAATGTACGTTGAAGGCGAATATTTTTAAAGAAGTTTGGATGACATAAGAAGGCACTACTGGTTGGATTTGATTAGTGTCTTTTTTGTTTGTTTGTTTTTTTTTTTTTTTTTTTGCATGGAGTATTGCTTAAGTTAACTATATCCCAAGAAGATTTAAATTAATGGGTTCTTCCAAGCTTACAGTTAAGTTTTTAACTTAGAAATACAGTAACTAGGCATGTAATGCATGTTCTAAATTCACATGTCCTATTACCTTTACCTTACTTCATTTTGAAGGAAACAATTTAATTTTCTCAAAATCAATCATAAAATTAAAATTAATGTAGGTTATTTATTTGAATAAAAAGGTTATATTGATCATAAAGCATCATTCCAGCTGGTTTTGGTTATATTAAAGTACGAAGTTTTCTTTGATCATTCAATTAGCCACAGAACTATGTGCCTGGCAAGATCATTGTTTTATCAAAAAATATGTATCATTTTTATACAGTGAAAAGTCAAATACAACGTTTATATTTTATTAGTACATTTGTTGGAAGTCGCTCAGATTCTAGACATTACGCTAGTTGCTTATACAAACAATATGTACACTTTTTATACATATTTACTTTTTTTGATACAAAAATGCCACGGTTCAGGAAAAATGTTGAAAATAGCTAAATTTGAACTCTAAACTTATAAAATGTCGCATATTATGTGAAGCAATTAGATCAAATCTCAATTAGGACTCTAAAACTTATTTTAATCATCCAGTTAGTCTGAGAGGTTGAAACTATGGGAATCATATCCAACATTTCTACTGAACACGACACTAAAACATGCAGCCATCGATCATGTCATAAATGCCTGAGGTTTTTCGCCAGCCTGAATTTCAGTACACTTACACCAAGCAAACGGAGAATACATTCGACCTACTTTCAAGACAACGAATGTATAGATCTTTAGTTGAAGACATAAAGACATTTTGGAGAAGTTGAATTTTGTTGTACTTTAGAAAACCGAAAGCCTTTAAATTCCATGATTCGAGTATATAAGTTTCACATCGCATTTCTAATGGGATTATAATTTCAGAACATGACATGATAATGCTGACTGCTACGAGAAAAATAACCAAATTCCAGTGACATATTATTCTTCATTATCAACAGTGGATGTAACAAGATTGTTCATAATCCATGTGCTAGGGACTAGTCAAAATTTAGGGTCATTTTAATTGTGGCGGAACCTGTCCTAGATAAGGACAGATCAAGAAGGTATGGACGACAGAGCACTTAAAAACCCTCCCGATGGACGGTATAATGAGGAGAGTACTTTGGGTAGTTTTTATTTTTATTTTAAGTGGTGAAGTGCTTTTGTCATCAATAAGCTTCCTAGGAGTGAGTGATTTTGGTTGGACAAAACATAGATGCTTTCTCATGAGACATGAACCAGTGTTTCGCTCTGAACCTATCGATTTATGAATTTTTATTATGTTTATTTATTTTCTTATATTACAATTATATTTATAATATTTTATGTTTAAATAAATTTTGATACGTTATTATATAAATTTTAAAATATTTATATATTTATATAATATTTTAATTAATTTTATTATAACATATTTTTATAATTATATCTAATATTAAAACATCTATTTGGCTCCCTTGGCCTTCGGTCATGTTGGCCAAAAGCAATGTTGGGTGGGTCGCCGCTCGCCACCCACCCAACCCTACTTGCTAATGATCCATTGACCTTTCCTTTTCCGTTTTATTTATTTATTTATTTTCTAAGTCAGGCCATACGGATTGATATTAGTCTTTTCAAACATACCATTTCTTCACTTTTATGCCAAGTAAGGCACCATGTTTTTTTTCCACCATCATTCTTTCTCATATTCTTTGCGCTGGTTGAATAGAGATGCTAGATTTAAATCAACTAAAACTCTCTCGAGAGTTCATGTTCATCTAGTTGTATCAAATTGAATGGTGAATAGAGACTTTCTTTCCATGATCATCGCAATAAGAACTTTTTCTAGGTGAAGATTGATGTTAATTTCCATTCAAACTCTAAAAGGACCAATCAGTGTAAAAAGTAAGAGACTAATGGCAAGACCAGTATAATATTGGACTTAATTTGGACAAATGGCTAACGTTAAAAGAGTAACAAAAAGATGGCTTGATTGGTGTGCGTGTCTAAGGAAGGTTGACGTGGTCGTTATTAAAAAAAAAAAACCATCCCCTTTATAGATGCTTTGGCACTATATTTCCTCCAATCCGATCTTTTCAAGTTCCCCCCCTCCTCTTCCGTTGTTCTTTATGTTTCTTTATATATTAGTGAGCGTGAAAAAAACGCCTTACTTTTGATTTATTTTATGCCAAAAAAGAACAAAAGTAAGCATTAAAAAGTCATTAAAAAGATTAGGACCCAACCCAAACGCTCCCCCTATCTCTTTCTTTGTCTGTCACTGCATTGCAGTCTCATAGTATGTGTCCCCATGCTGGACCAATTTTCTTTTTCTTTGAACCATACAACTAGGTGGAGTTTTGGTTCCACAAAAAAAAAAAAAAAACTTACATGGACAGCATGGGTGGCTTCAGAATCATGGGTTCTTCTTCTCTTATCCTGTCTTTCACAATTTGGAGTGATCATCATCTCATTAGGGGTCAACCATGCAATTTCCTTGCTTTGAGTCATTTTCATGGATGTCTTAACGTTTTGTTATTGGAAAAAGATATTATAGAAGTTAGGCACACTTTTGTTTTCATCTATTACTAGCTACTATTTTCTCTCGATGGTCGACCGATCCTCTTAATCATTCCAAAATTTCAATCTTTTGCTTTCGACCCTACATTGCTGTCAAGTGTCAACTAACTCATCAATGGCAAAAGTTTGAGAGTGACCCCCAAAAACCATCGTCTTTATATACAATTTGCTACCTAGTGCTAGAAAGTCGACAGCTCGAAAAGAAATTCCATCTTTGTTATCTCTCAAGTTTTCAATAGTTAGTGGATAGAAGAGGTTATTGCAATCACTACTTTTAACCCCCCCGCGCCCCCCCCCCAAAAAAAAAAGTAGGGTAATTATCAACTATTCTAGATAGGTCTGATTAATACCAAACTTTAACAATCAAAAACAAGCAAATATTTCTGTAAACATGCATGAATAAAGTTATTTGTCCATAACCACTGAGATAAATTCACTAGAAGTTAACATCTTTTGACAGTAAGCTATATCTTCTGCGGTTCTAGCAGGAGAAAAAAGTGGGGAGACCTCTTTTATATCAGTTTGCTTTCGGTTTAGGGATAAGAAGAGGCTTTGTTCTCTTCTGCCTACAACTGATATAACATATATATATATATATATGAAATAGTGATATCATCAGTAGTGCTGTCTTTTAAGAAGCTAGAAATAGCGACCGCAACTGAAGTTAAGAAATTGCAGCCTTCCAAATAAGAACCCGGAAGGGCAGCTTCATCACATGGGAACAGTACAGTAACCTAGGAAAAATGCATTTTTTATGAAAAGGAATATCAATGACAGTAATTCATCTCATTATGTCCAACACTTGTTCTGATGTTATCCTTAGGCTTTGTTTGATGGATTTTTATAGATCTTAAATCAACTTTTAGAATCCTACATGCTTAAAAAAGTGATCATGACATCATGAATGTTAAATATCTAGAAACCCATCACATGAATTGTTCTCAAATTGCATTTCTGGCTGTAGAATATATACAGCATTATTATGTATAATTTGGTTCTTTCGGAAATGACTGACACTAGTTTGTTCCAGTAAATCTAACACTGCGGAGTGGAAAAACTCACCTTAAGTTGATTGCCGCCCAGCCCGATATTACATTGTTTATGTTTCAAACATCGGAAAAGGTAGAAAGATAAGATATCGGTTAATGCAGCAATTAAATAGAATGAACATGAATATATCAAGAAAATCCAGCAACATGAAATTCATATTTCTATGGCGGATGATCGTTTTCATCCTTTTCAGTAAGCAGCGGTTACATGCCCTTGGGTGATTTGACTCAAGATGATTCTCTTCGGGAGGTTGAAATAGGAGGACCCTAATTCCCCCACGTTCTCGCCACCTGGCCGAAGGCTGTTTATGTTTTCTACTCTTAATCGGCCATAAAGTAAGGCCCAGTGGATCGTCAATAGCAAGACCAATGCTCGGCAACGATGGGTTTGATCGAGGAAACTTTCTCGTTCACGGTGGACACAGTGTTGGGGCTCTACTGGGCTTAAAACTACAACATCCAAAGCATCAAAACTCTAGCAAATATCTAAATCCAGAAAGCCGAGCAACTTTGAAGCGATGTATCCAAAGCCCAACAAGAAAGGCGACGATGATTGATCCAAATTGCTTGTTTATTTTTCTCTCTCTAATGTTGGGTTCCAGCTTCCAACTCCAATTGTCCCACCCCCCAAACTTTTTTATAAAATTGTTTGATGAAGCTGATTTGTGGTGATTTATCCTACATACAGTACTAAATTGTTGATTTGGCATTTGGTTAATGGAAGACTGGGGCATTAGTTAGTTGTTGCCTATTTATTTTAAGTTTACAATTTGTTTACATTCTCTTCACTTAGTCGTTAAGAGTGTAATAAAAAAACACGTTGAGTTTCATGTTAAAGTCCAAGTATCTCCTCTCCTTCTCTAATTTATTATTTCAATTTTGTTGCTTTCCTTGTAAAAAAAAAAAAAAAAACACTATTCTTATATTAGACACTAAACAAAATCGAAATGCTGTGTATGATTTTGCCAAAATTTAGTCAAGGCAATGCCTTGATTGGCCACTTTGAATTTGAAGGGCTATATCCATTAGAGGACGATTCATATTACTCTCCTTAATTTCCTTGAATATGTTCTTTGCTGAATTTGTAAGTACTTCAAATATTTGCTTTGGGCTTTTTAAGCTTCTTCAACATCTACAGAAGGTACTTTGACCTCGTCAACACTCAGTGAGCCCCTTGAATTCCTTCAGAAGGCCTCAATAGGTCCAAAGCCCATTTGTCCTAAACTACCTTACCCCGGCATATAGGCTGCCACGCCCAACCCAGGCCTTCTTGAGCAAAGCAGCTCAATACATATATATATATATATATATATATATGTATGTATATTGAAACGGCCGTAGCGCCTTCGTTTAAGGGTGCCGGTGCCGGTTATGGTCATAGTGAGGCGGCGCATCCAGTTATATATAATAAATAAATTAAAGGCACCAGTCACGAATTTACCCTCCAAAACAAAGTTTTCTTCTGTTTTTCAGGTTTCCCTTTGAGAAATCAAATCACATTGCTTCCTGAATAGGGTTGGGTTTTGATTGATTCGCAAAGGGCATAGGCACCTCGTTTTAATAAGCGTTAACTTGCGGAAAAGGGTAAGAACTCAGAAATCAAATAACATTGCTTTGTGAATAGGGTTGGGTTCGATTGATTCGCAAGGCGAGGGCAAAGGGACCCCGTTTCAATTAGCTTTAACTTGCAGAAAAGGGTAAGAACTAAGAGCCCTCTTTTTTTCTTGCTCTTTGGAATTTATTGATTAATTATTTTCTTCTTTGTAGAATTATGTGACCAAGACAATTATTTGGGTATATAATTGTAACCCCAATAAACAACCAAAACCATGATTTACAATCTGATTTCTCTTAGGATTGGAATTTCGTTTGCTTCATAACCCAATTGTAAACAATGATTTAAAATCTGATTTCTTTTGGTATTGGAATTCAATCTGTTTCATAACCCAATTGCATTTGAGTGTGAATTTGCTGTTCCCTATCAAATTTTCTGTTTCCCAATTAGGTTTAGCCGACAAAAGCTGTATACTGACCCCAAATTTTAATTTTTGAAATACTAAACTTTAAGCATAATGATTCTCAGGTCAATTCTAGAATTCAGTAGCTATGGGAGGTCATGGAGGGTTAAATATTTTGCCCCAGAAACGTTGGAATGTTTATAACTATGACAACAGAGAGAAAGTCCGGAAAGATGAAGAAGCCGCTGAAAAAGAAGAGCAGCTAAAACGTGAACAGGCAAGAAGAAGGGATGCTGAGCTCCGTCTTGAGCGTCTTCGGACTGCTCGTGGCTTGGCTCCATTGAATAAAGCTGGAGGTTCGGAGCCTGCTGCTGAGCCTGTGGAGGTTGTTGAATCAGAACCCAAATCTGGTCACATTAACCTTTTTGAAGGGATTAAGATTTTTGACCCCGTTAACGGTTTGGAGAAGGAAGGACATGCTGAGAAAGATGGGTTCAAGAGAAAGAAATTAAAGAAAGAGGAGGTGGCACCCAAGGTTGTGACACCAGAGGATGAAAAGTATAGGTTGGGTTATGGGATTGCTGGAAAGGGAGTTAAGTTGCCATGGTACTTGGAGAAGCGGAATGTTGATGTCAAGGAGGAGGGTGGGAATGATGGGTCGGAAAGAGTGCAGAAGGATGAGGGAAAGAAAACTGGGAAGAAGACAATTGAAGAGTTGAGGGAAGAACGTTTGAAGAGAGAGAGACGGGAGAAGGAGAGGGAACGAGCATTGTTAACAGATAAGAGCAAAAAAGATAGGACTTTGAAGGATAGAAGGTTTTCCAGGAGGTGAGCTTACCGAAGCAAAAGCTTACTAGTTTAGTGTTTGTAAATATTCCAGCTGTAGACTTGTTTGAATTTATGGGGCTAAAGGAGTAACAGTCCTTTTGATATTTGTTAGATCAGCATTGAATTATTAATTTATTAGATATCTAATTTCACAAAATATTTTGTAATAGCTACTTTTGATGCTTATCATTTTGTTCATCAAATTAGTAAGTTGGAGTGAAATAATGCGACTCTGATTTGGTAATCGCCATTTGCTGGCAATTTCTATCTTCCAATGGTTTGATATTTCCATATTCTTTTGACCAACCCATGCTCCAAAAACTTGTAAAGTAGAATTTTTCTTCAATCATAGGTTAATTAAGACTTGATTCCGTCCATATCTTGGCATATCGATGAGCGCTCAATTTGATTAGCTAGTTACACGGTCTTGATTTCTTAGGCTTATAGTATTTGATATAGCCCTTGCAAAATTTGAAATTTTTATCGTGTACTTGTATTATATTTCTATGTAAAAATTTGGTTTTCAGCATTCCGAGTCGTAGTCTAATGAAAGGAAAAGAAAAAGTTAAGAGTGATCCTTTAGCGGTCAACGAACCTATTTTGTTTTGCTTTGTGGATGTTAGTATTCATCTTTAGATTTCAATTCAAGAATTAGGCATAAAAACTTTGTACGT
>JBBYHK010411745.1:0-22735 GCA_038382065.1 Adansonia grandidieri
GGATACACGATATTGATGCTTTGGATTTGCAAGAAAATCTTTTCTTCCCACCATTTTCCTTATAATTAATGTTCATCCATAGAATGAGATAAACTTGGACACTCGTGGTAATCTATATTTTTTTATTATTGGATTCTCTACATTGGGATACACGATATTGATGGTTTGGATTAAAAAAAAGGCTTTTCTTTCCACCATTTTCCCGATAATTAATGTTCATCCCTGGAATGAGACAAACTTGAAAACTCGTAATAATCTCCATTTTTTTATTGGGCACTACAATCATGTTCTCTACAGTGGGATACATAATATTGATGGTTTGGATTACAAAAAGGCTTTTCTTTCCTCCATTTTCCTTATAAGTAGTGTTCATCCATGAAATGAGACAAACTTGGATACTCGTAACAATCTCCTTTTTTTTTTTTCTTATTGGGCACTACTGTCATGTTCTCTACATTGGGATTCACGATATTAATGCTTTTAATTTGCAAGAAAAATTTTTCTTTCCACCATTTTCCTTATAATTAGTTCTCATCCGTGAAATAAGACAAACTTGGATACTCGTAATAATCCCCATTCTTTTTGTTATAGCACTACAATCATATTCTGTACATTGGTATACACAATATTGATGGTTTGGATTAGCAAGAAAAGCTTTTATTTTCACCATTTTCCTTATAATTGATGTTCATCTGTAAAATGAGATAAACTTAGATACTCATAATAATCTCCATTCATTTTGTTATGGGCACTACAGTCATGCTCTTCTCATTGGAATACATGATATTGATGCTTTCGATTTGCAAAAAAAGTTTTATTTCCACCATTTTCTTTATAATTAATATTCTTCCATGGAAAGAGACAAACATGGATACTCGTAATAATCTCTATTTTTTTGTTATTGGGCTCTACAATCATGTTCTCTACATTGGGACACACGATATTGATGGTTTGGTTTTGCAAGAAAACCTTTTGTTTCCACCATCTTCCTTACAACTAATGTTCATCCGTGAAATAAGACAAACTTTGATACTCGTAATAATCTCCATTTTTTTGTTATTCGGCTCTACAATCATGTTCCCTACATTGGGATACATGATTTTGATGGTTTGGATTTCAAAAAAAAGCTTTGTTTTCCACCATTTTCCATATAAGCAGTGTTCACCTATGAAATGAGACAAACTTGGATACTCGTAATAATCTCTATTTTTTTTTGTTATTAGGCACTATAATCATGTTCTCTAAATTGGGATACATGATATTGATGCTTTGGATTTGCAAGAAAAGCTTTTCTTTCCATCATTTTGCTTATAATGAATGCTCATCCATAAATTAAGACAAACTTGGATACTCGTAATAATCTCTATTCTTTTCATTATCGCACTATAATCATATTTTGCACATTGGTATACATGATATTTATGGTTTGGATTAGCAAGAAAAGCTTTTATTTCCACCATTTTCCTTATAATTAATGTTCATCCATAAAATGAGTCAAACATGGATGCTCGTAATAATCTCTATCTTTTTTGTTGTGGGCACTACAATCATGTTCTTCTAATTGGGATACGCGATATTGATGCTTTGGATTTGCAAGAAAATATTTTCTTCCCACCATTTTCATTTATAATTAATGTTCATCCGTGGAATGAGATAAACTTGGACACTCATGGTAATTTCCATTTTTTTTGTTATTAGATTCTCTACATTGGGATGTAAGATATTGATAGTTTGGATTAGCAAAAAAAGGTTTTTTTTCCTCCATTTTCCTTATACGTAGTGTTCATCTGTGAAATAAGACAAACTTGGATACTCGTAAGAACCTCTATCTTTTTTTGTTATTGGGCATGACAATCACATCCTCTACATTGGGATACATGATATTGATGGCTTGAACTAGCAAGAAAACATTTTTTTCCACCATTTTCCTTATAATTAATGTTTACTCGTGAAATTAGATAAGCTTTAACACTCGTAATAATCCCTATTCTTTTTGTTTTGGGCACTACAATCATGTTCTTGATATTGGGATACACGATATTGATGCTTTGGATTAGCAAAAAAAGTTTTTCTTTCCACCATTTTCCTTATAATTAATGCTCATCAGTGAAATAGGATAAACTTGGATACTCGTAATAATCTCCATTATTTTTGTTATGGGCACTACAATCATGTTCTTCTCATTGGGATGCAGATATTGATGCTTTGGATTTGCAAGAAAAGCTTTTCTTCCTACTATTTTCCTTATAATTAATGTTCATCCATGTAATGAGATAAACTTGGACACTCATGGTAATCTGCATTTTTTTATTATTGGATTCTATACATTGGGATACACGATATTGTTGGATTAGCAAAAAAAGGCTTTTCTTTCCACCATTTTCCTTATAATTAAAGTTTATCCATGGAATGAGACAAACTTGGATACTCGTAATAATCTTAATTTTTTTATCGGGCACTACAATCTTGTTCTCTACATTGGGATGCACAATATTGATGGTTTGGATTACAAAAAAGCTGTTTTTTCCACCATTTTCCTTATAAGTAGTGTTCATGTATGAAATGAGACAAACTTGGGTACTGGTAACAATCTCTATTTTTTTTGTTATTGGGCACTACAATCATATTCTATACATTGGTGTACCCGATATAGATGCTTTTGATTTGCAAGGAAAGTTTTTCTTTCCACCATTTTCCTTATAATTAGTGCTCATCCGTCAAATAAGACAAACTTGGATTCTCATAATAATCTTCATTCTTTTTGTTATGGGCACTATGATCATGTTTTTCTTATTAGGATACACAATATTGATGCTTTGGATTTGCAAGAAAAGCTTTTATTTTCACCATTTCCCTTAGAAATAAAGTTCATCTGTGAAATGAGACAAACTTGGACACTCGTAATAGTCTTCATTCTTTTTGTTATGGGCACCATAATCATGTTCTTCTCATTGGGATACACGATATTAATGCTTTAAATTTGCAAGAAGAGCTTTTGTTTCCACCATTTTCCTTATAATTAATATTCATCCATGAAATGAGGCAAACTTGGGTACTTGTAATAATCTCAATTTTTTTTGTTATAGGCATGACAATCATGTTTTTCTCATTGGGATACACGATATTGATGCTTTGGATTAGAAAGAAATGTTTTTCTTTCCACCATTTTCCTTATAATTAATGTTCGTCTGTGAAATTAGACAAACTTTGACACTCGTAATAGTCTCCATTCTTTCTGTTACGGGGACTACAATCATGTTCTTCTCATTGGGATACGTGATATTGATGCCTTGGATTTCCAAGAAAAGGTTTTATTTCCACTATTTTCCTTATAAGTAATGTTCATCCATGAAATAAGACAAACTTGGATACTAGTAATAATCACATTTTATTTGTTGTTGGCACCACAATCATATTCTCTGCATTGGCATACATGATATTGATGGTTTGAATTAGTAAGAAAAGTTTATCTTTTCACAATTTTCCTTATAATTAATGTTCATCCATGAAATAAGACAAACTTGGATACTTGTAATAATCGCCATTCTTTTTGTTATGGTCACTGCAATCATGTTCTCCACATTGGGAGACACAATATTGATGCTTTGGATTAGCAAGAAAAGCTTTTCTTTCCACCTTTTTCCTTATAATTATCTTCATCCGTGCAATGAGACAAAGTTGCAAACTCATAATAATCTCTATTTTCTTGTTATTGAGCACTGCAAGCATGTTCTCTACATTAGGATATGCAATATTGATGGTTTGCATTTGCAAGAAAAGCTTTTCTTTCCACCATTTTCCTTATAATTAATGTTTATCCGTGAAATGAGACAAACTTGGATACTCGTAATAATCTGCATTATTTTTGTTATGGGCACTACAATCATGTTTTCCTCATTGGGATACATGATATTGATGCATTGGATTTGCAAGAATAGCTTTTCTTTTCACCATTTTCCTTATAATTAATGTTCCATTCGTGAAATGAGATAAACTTTGATACTCGTAATAATTTACGTTCTTTTTGTTATGGTCACTATAATCATGTTCTCCACAGTGGGATACATATATTGATGCTTTGGATTAGTAAGAAAAGCTTTTCTTTTCACTGTTTTCCTAATAATTAATATTCATCCGTGCAATGAGACAAACTTAGATACTCGTAATAATCTCCATTTTTTTTGTTATTCGGCACTATAATCATGTTCTCTACATTGGGATGCACGATATTGATGGCTTGGATTGGTGAGAAAAGCAATTCTTTCCTCCATTTTTCTTATAATTAATGTTCATCAATGAAATGAGACAAATATGGAAAGTCGTAAAAATCTCCATTCTTTTTTTTGTTGGCACCACAATCATGTTCTCTACATTGTGATAAACAATATTGAAGGCTTGGATTAGCGAGAAAAGCTTTTCTTTCCACCATTTTCCTTATAATTAATGTTCATCCATGAAATAAGACAAACTTGGATACTCGTAAAAATCTTCATTTTTTTGTTATTGGGCACTACAATCATGTTCTCTACATTGGGATACACGATATTGATAGTTTGAATTAGCTAGAAAGGCTCTTCTTTCCAACATTTTCCTTATAATTAACGTTCATTCGTGAAATGAGACAAATTTGGATACTCGTAATAATCTCTATTCTTTTTGTTATAGGCACTACAATCATGTTCTCCACATAGGGATACACGATATTGATGCTTTGGATTGGCAAGAAAAGCTTTTCTTTCTCCCATTTTCCTTATGATTAAGGTTCATCCATGAAATGAGACAAACCTGGATAGTCATAAAACTCTCCATTCTTTTTGTTGTTAGCACTACAATCATGTTCCCTACATTGGGATACACGAAACTGATAGTTTGCATTAGCAAGAAAAGCTTTTCTTTCCACCATTTTCCTTATAATTAACGTTCCTCCCTAAAATGAGACAAACATGGACACTCATAATAATCTCCATTTTTTTTGTTATGGTCACTGCAATCGTGTTCTCAACATTGGAATACACGATATTGATGCTTTAGATTAGCAAGTAAAGGTTTTCTTTCCACCATTTTCATTATAATTAATGTTTATCTGTGAAATGAGACACACTTAGATACTCGTAATAGTCTCCATTCTTTTTGTTATGGGCACTCCAATCATGTTCTCTGCATTGGCATACACGATATTGATAGTTTGGATTAGCAAGAAAAGCTTTTCTTTCCACCATTTTCCTTATAATAAATGTTCATCCATGCAATAAGACAAATTTGGATACTCATAATAATCTCTATTTTTTTGTTGTTCGGCACTACAATCATGTTCTCTACATTGGGATACGCGATATTGATGGTTTGCCTTTGCAAGAAAAGCTTTTCTTTCCACAATTTTCCTTATAGTTATTGTTCATCCGTGCAATGATATAGACTCGGATACTCATACTAATCTCTATTTTTTTTGTTATTGGGCACTACAATTATGTTCTCTACATTGGGATATGCGATATTGATGGTTTGCATTAGCAAGAAAAGCTTTTCTTTCTACCATTTTCCTTATAGATAATATTCATCCGTGCAATGTGACACACTTGGATACTCGTAGTAATCTCTATTTTTTTTTTTTGTCATTGGGCACTGCAATCATGTTCTCTACATTGGGATACGCAATATTGATGGTTTGTATTTGCAAGAAAATTTTTTTTCCACCATTTTCTTTATAGTTAATGTTCATCCGAGCAATAATACACACTTGGAAACTCATAGTAATCTCTATTTTTTTTGTTATTTGGCACTAAAATCAAGTTCTTGACATCGTGATGCACGATATTTTTGTTATTGGGCACTACAATCATGTTCTCTATATTAGGATGCATGATATTGATAGTTTAGGTTAGCGAGAAAAAAATTTCTTTCCAACATTTTCCATATAATTAATTCATCCATGAAATGAGACAAACTTGGATACTGATAATAATCTCCATTCTTTTTGTTGTGGGCACTGCAATCATCTTCTCCACATTGGGATACACGATATTGATGCTTTGGATTAGTAAGAGAAGCTTTTCTTTCCACTATTTTCCTAATAATTAATGTTTGTCCATGAAATGAGATAAACGTGGATAGTCATAAAAATCTCTGATCATTTTGTTGTTGGCACTACAATCATGTTCTCTATATTGGGATGTGCGATATTGATGGCTTGGATTAGCAAAAAAAGCTTTTCTTTCCACCATATTCCTTACAATTAATGTTCATCCGTAGAATAAGACAAACATGGATCCTCATAATAATCTGTATTTTTTTTATTGGGCACTACGATTATGTTCCCTAGTGATAGACGATATTAATGGTTTGGATTACAAAAAAGGCTTTTCTTTCCACCATTTTCCTTATAAGTAGTGTTCATGCATGAAATGAGACAAACTTGGATACTCGTAAAAATCTCCATTTTTTATTGGGCATTACAATTACGTTTTCTACATTGGGATACATGATAGATGCTTTAGATTAGCAAGAAAAGCTTTTCTTTCCATCATTTCCCTTATAATTATTGTTCATTCATGGAATGAGACAAACTTGGATACTCGTAATAATCTCCATTCTTTTAGTTATGGACACTGCAATCATGTTCTTCCCATTGGGATACACGAAATTAATGCTTTGGATTTGCAAGAAAAGCATTTCTTCCCACCATTTTCCATAAAATAAATGTTCATCTGTGAAACGAGACAAACTGGGATACTCATAATAACCTTCATTTTTTTTGTTATGGGCAAAATAATCGTGTTCTTTTCATTAGGTATACGATATTGATGCTTTGGATTTGCAAGAAAAGCTTTTCTTTCCACCATTTTCCTTATAATTAATGTTCATCCATGGAATGAGACAAACTTGCATACTCATAATAATCTCCATTTTTTGGCTATTGGGCTCTACAATCATGTTCTCTACATTGGGATACACGACATTGATGCTTCAGACTTGCAAAAAAGGTTTTTCTTTTTTCCTTATAATTAATGTTCATCCGTGAAATGAGATAAACTTGGATACTCGTAATAATCTCCATTTTTTTTATGGGCAATACAATCATGTTCTTTTTATTGGGATACATGATATTGATGCTTTGGATTTGCAAGAAAAGCTTTTCTTCCCACCATTTTCCGTATAATTAATGTTCATCCATGGAATGAGACAAACTTGGATGCTCATAATAATCTCCATTTTATTGTTATTGGGCTCTACAATCATGTTCTCTACATTGGGATACATGATAATGATGGTTTAGATTAGCAAAAAAAGCTTTTCTTTCTGCCATTTTCTTAATAATTAATGTTCATCCGTGGAATGAGATAAATTGGATACTGGTAATAATCTGCATTTTTTTATTGGGCTCTACAATCATGTTCCCTTCATTCTGATACATGATATTGATGGTTTGGATTACAAAAAAAGCTTTTCTTTCCACCATTTTCCTTATAAGTAGTGTTCATCTATGAAATAAGATAAACTTGGACACTCATAATAATCTCCATTTTTTTATTAGGCACTACAATTATGTTCTCTACATTAGGATACACGATATTAATGCTTTAGGTTAGCAAGAAAAGCTATACATTCCATTATTTTCCTTATAAATAATGTTCATCCATGGAAAAAGACAAACTTGGATACTCCTAAGAACCTCCATTCTTTCAGTTATGGGCACTACTATCATGTTCATCCCATTAGGATACACGAAATTAATGCTTTGGATTTGCAAGGAAAGCTTTTCCTTTTACCATTTTCTGTATAATTAATGTTCATCTGTGAAATGAGAGAAACTTGGATACTCGTAATAATCTCTATCCTTTTATTGGCACAATAATTATGTTCTTCGCATTGGGATACAAGATATTAATGCTTTGGATTTGCAAGAAAAGCTTTTCCTTCTGCCATTTTCCTTATAATAAATGTTCATATGTGGAATGAGACAAACTTGGATACTTGAAATAATCTCCATTTTTTTGTTATGGGCACTACAATTTTTTTCTCATTGGGATACACGATATTAATGCTTTGGATTTTCAAGAATAGCTCTTCTTTCCATCATTTTTCTTATAATTAATGTACATCCGTGAAATGAGAGAAACTTGGATACTCATAATTATCTCCATTCTTTTTGTTATGGACACTACAATCTTGTTCCTCTCATTAGGATACATGATATTGATGCTTTGGATTTACATGAAAAGCTTTTCTTTCTACCATTATCCTTATAATTAATGTTTTTCCATGAAATGAGACAGACATGAATACTCGTAATAATCTCCATTCTTATTGTTATGGTCACTACCATCATGTTCTCCACATCAAGATACACGATATTGATGCTTTGGATTAGCAAGAAAAGCTTTTTTTTTCACTATTTTCCTTATAATTAATGTTCATCCATGCAATGAGACAAACTTGGATACTCGAAATAATCTCCATTTTTTTTATCATTGGGTGCTACAATCATGTTCTCTACATTTGGTTAGATGTTATTGATGCTTTAGATTTGCAAGAAAAGTTTTTCCTTCCATTATTTTCCTTATAATTAATGTAAATCCGTGGAATGAGACAAACTTGGATACTCATAATAATCTCCATTTTTTTTATTATGGGCAAAACAATCATGTTCTTCTCATTGGGATACATGATATTGATGCTTTGGATTTGCAAGAAAAGCATTTCTTTCCACATTTTCCTTATAATTAATGTTCAGCCATGGAATGAGACAAACTTGCATACTCGTAATAATCTCCAATTTTTTGCTATTGGGCTTTACAATCATGTTCTCTATATTAGGATACACGATATTGATGGATTGGATTACAAAAAAAGTTTTTCTTTCCACCATTTTCCATATAGGTAGTGTTCATCCTTGAAATGAGGCAAATTTGGATACTCAAAATAATCTCCATTTTTTTTGTTATTAGGCACTACAATCATGTTCGATGTTATTGATGCTTTGGATTTGCAAGAAAAGCTTTTCTTTCCACCATTGTCCTTATAACTAATGCTCATTCGTGAGGTAAGACAAACTTGGATACTTATAATAATCTCCATTCTTTTTGTTATGGGCACTATAATCATGTTCTTTTCTTTGGGATACACGATATTGATGCTTTGGATTTGCAAGAAAAGCTTTTATTTCCACCATTTTCCCTGTAATTAATGTTCATCTGTGAAATGAGACTAACTTGGATACTCGTAATAGTCTCCATTCTTTTTGTTATTGGCACTACAATCATGTTCTCCATATTAGGATACATGATATCGATGCTTTGGGATAGCAAGAAAAGCTTTGCTTTCCATCATTTTCTTTATAATTAATGTTCATCTGTGGAATGAGACAAACTTGGATACTCGTAATAATCTCCATTTTTTTTTTGTTGTTAGGTACTACAATCTTGTTCCCTACATTGTGATACACCATATTGATGGTTTGGATTAGCAAAAAAAGCTTTTCTTTTCACCATTTTCCTTATTATTCATGTTCATCCACAAAATGAGACAAACTTGGATACTCGTAATAATCTTCATTCTTTTTGTTATGGGCAATACCATCATGTTCTTCTTATTGGGATACACGATATTGATGCTTTGGATTTGCAAGAAAAGCTTTTCTTCCTACCATTTTTTAAATAATTAATGTTCATCCGTGGAATGAGATAAACTTGGATGCTCATAATAATCTCCATTTTTTTTATTGGGCATTACAATCTTGTTCCCTACATTGGGATACATGATATTGATGGTTTAGATTAGCAGAAAAAGCTTTTCTCTCCACCATTTTCCTTACAATTAATGTTCATCCATGAAATAAGACAAACTTAGATGCTCGTAATATCTCCATTCTTTTTATTATGGGCCTTACAATCATGTTCTTCACATCGAGATACACAATATTGATGCTTTGGATTAGCAAGAAAAGCTTTTTTTTCCACTATTTTCCTTATAATTAATGTTCATCCATGCAATGAGACAAACTTGGATACTCGTAATAATCTTTATTTTTTTGCTGCTGGCACTACAATCATGTTCTCTACATTGGGATGTAAAATATTGATTGTTTGGATTAGCAAGAAAAACATTTATTTCCTCCATTTTCCTTATAATTAATGTTCATCCATGAAACGAGACAAACTTGGATACTCCTAATAATCTCCATTCTTTTTGTTATGGGCACTACAATCATGTTCTCCATATTGGGATACACGATATTGATGCTTTGGATTAGCAAGAAAGGGTTTTGTTTCTTCCATTTTCCTTATAATTAATGTTTATCCGTGAAATAAGACAAACTTGGGTAGTCGTAAAAGTTGCCATTCTCTTTTTTGTTGGCACTATAGTCATGTTCTCTACATTAGGATACACGATATTGACGGTTTGGATTAGAAAGATAAGATTTTCTTTCCACCATCTTCCTTATAATTAATGTTCATCCATGAAATGAGACAAATCATCCCTGAAATGAGACAAACTTAGAGACTTGTAAGAATCTCTATTTTTTTTATAAGGGCACTATAATCAAGTTCTCCATAATGGGATACGCGATTTGATGCTTTGGATTAGCAAGAAAAGCTTTGCTTTCCATCATTTTCCTTATAATTAATTTTCATCTGTGAAATGAGACAAACTTGGATACTCGTAATGCTCTCCATTTTTTTTGTTATGGGCACTAAACCATGTTTTTGTCATTGGGATACACGATATTGATGCTTTGGATTTGCAAGAAAAGCTTTCATTTCCACCATTTTCCTTATAATTAATGTTCATCTGTGGAATAAGACAAACTTGGATACTCATAATAATCACCATTTTTTTGTTATGGGTACTACAATCATGTTTTTCCCATTAGGATATGCGATATTGATGATTTGGATTTGCAAGAAAAGCTTTTCTTTCTGCCATTATCCTTATAACTAATGTTCTTCCACGAAATGAGACAGACATGGATACTCGTAATAATCTCCATTCTTTTTGTTATGGGCATACCACCATGTTCTCCACATCGGGATACAGGATATTGATGCTTTGGATTAGCAGAAAAGTTTTTCTTTCCACTATTTTCCTTATAATTAATGTTCATCCATGCAATAAGACAAACTTGGATACTCGTAATAATCTTTATTTTTTTTGTTGCTGGGCACTACAATCATGGTCTCTACATTGGGATGTACAATATTGATGGTTTGGATTAGCGAGAAAAACATTTCTTTCCTCCATTTTCCTTATAATTAATGTTCATCCATGAAATGAGATACTTTGGATACTCCCAATAATCTCCATTCTTTTTGTTATGGGTACTACAATCATGTTCTCCACATTGGGATACACGATATTAAACCTTTGGATTAGCAAAAAAAGGTTTTGTTTCCTCCATTTTCCTTATAATTAATGTTTATCCGTGAAATGAGACAAACTTGGATAGTCATAAAAATCTCCATTCTCTTTATTGTTGGCACTACAGTCATGTTCATTACATTAGGATACACGATATTGATGGTTTGGATTAGCAAGATAAGCTTTTCTTTCCACCATCTTCCCTATAATTAATGTTCTTCCATGAAATGAGACAAACTTGGAGAGTCATAAGAATCTTCATTCTTTTTGTTATGGGCACTACAATCATGTTCTCCACATTGGGATACACGATATTGATGCTTTGGATTAGCAAGAAAAGCTTTGCTTTCCATCATTTTCCTTATAATTAATTTTCATCCATGAAATGAGACAAACTTGGATACTCATAATGCTCTACATTCTTTTTGTTATGGGAACTACAACCGTGTTTTTGTCATTGGGATACACGATATTAATGCTTTGGATTTGCAAGAAAAGCTTTCATTTCCACCATTTTCCTTATAATTAATGTTCATCCATGAAATGAGACAAACTTGGATACTTGTAACAATCTCCATTCTTTTTGTTATGAGCACTGCAATCATGTTCTCCACATTGTGATACACGATATTGATGCTTTGGATTAGCAAAAAAAGCTTTGCTTTTCATCATTTTCCTTATAATTAATGTTCATTCATGGAATGAGACAAACTTGGATACTCGTAATAATCTCCATTTTTTTTTGTTGTTGGGCACTACAATCTTGTTCCCTGCATTGGGACACATGATACTGATGGCTTGGATTAGAAAAAAAAAAGCTTTTCTTTCCACTATTTTCCTTATAATTATTATTCATTCATGAAAGGAGACAAACTTGGATATTCATAATAATCTCCATTCTTTTTGTTCTGGCCATTACAATCATGTTCTCTACATTAGGATGCACGATATTGATGCTTTGCATTAGCAAGAAAAGCTTTTCTTTCCACCATTTTCCTTACAATTAATGTTCATCTATGGAATGAGACAAACTTGGATACTCGTAATAATCTCCATTCTTTCAGTTATGGGCACTGCAAATAGTTCTTCCCATTGGGATACACAAAATTGGTGCTTTGGATTTGCAAGAAAAGCTTTTCTCTCCACCATTTTTGGTATAATTAATGTTCATCCCTGAAACGAGACAAACTTGGATACTCGTAATAATCTCTATTCTTTTATGGGCATAACAATAATGTTCTTCTCATTAGGATATGCGATATTGATGCTTTGCATTTGTAAGAAAAGCTTCTCTTTCTGCCATTTTCTTTATAATAAATGTTCATCTGTGGAATGAGACGAACTCGGATACTTATAATAATCACCATTTTTTTGTTATGGGCACTACAATCATGTTTTTCCCATTAGGATACACGATACTAATATTTGGATTTGCAAGAAAAGCTTTTCTTTCCGTCATTTTTCTTATAATAGATGTTCATCCGTGGAATGAGATGAAGTTGGATACTCGTAATAATCCCTATTTTTTTGTTATGGGCACTACAATCATGTTTTTCCCATTATGATACACGATATTGATGCTTTGCATTTTCAAGAAAAGCTTTTTCTTCCACCATTTTCCTTATAATAAATGTTTATCCATGAAATGAGATAAACTTGGATACTCATAATTATCTCCATTCTTTTTGTTACGGTCACTACAATCTTGTTCTTCTTATTGGGATACATGATATTGATGCCTTAGATTCGCAAGAAATGCTTTTATTTCCACCATTATCCTTATAATTAATGTTCTTCCATGAAATGAGGCAGACATGGATTCTCATAATAATCTCTATTCTTTTTGTTATAGTCACTACCATCATGTTCTCCACATCGGGATACACGATATTGATGCTTTGGATTAGCAAGAAAAGCTTTTCTTTCCACCATTTTCCTTATAATTAATGTTCATCCGTGCAATGAGATAAACTTGGATACTCATAATAATCTTTTTTTTTTTGTTACTGGGCACTACAATCATGTTCTCTACCTTGGGATATACATTATTAATGGTTTAGATTAGTGAGAAAAACATTTTCTTCCTCCATTTTCCTTATAATTAATATTCATCCATGAAATGAGACAAACTTGGAGACTCATAAGAATCTCCATTCTTTTTGTTTTGGGCACTACAATCATGTCCTCTACATTGAGATACGCGATATTGATGCTTTGGATTAGCAAGGAAAGCTTTGCTTTCCATCATTTTCCTTATAATTAATTGTCATCTATGAAATGAGACAAACTTGGATACTCATAATGCCCTCCATTCATTTTGTTATGGGCCCTACAATCATGTTCTTGTCATTGGGATACATGATATTGATGCTTTGGATTTGCAAGAAAAGCTTTCATTTCCACCATTTTCCTTATAATTAATGTTCATCAATGAAATGAGACAAACTTGGATACTCGTAATAATTCCATTCTTGTTGTTATGAGGACTGCAATCATGTTCTCCACATTGTGATACACGATATTGATGGTTTGGATTAGAAAAAAAAGCTTTGCTTTCCATTATTTTCCTTTTAATTAATGTTCATTTGTGGAATGAGACAAACTTGGATCCTCGTAATAATCTCCATTTTTTTTTGTTTTTGGGCACTACAGTCTTGTTCCCTACACCGGGATACATGATATTGATGGTTTAGATTAGAAAAAAAAGCTTTTCTTTCCACCATTTTCCTTATAATTAATGTTCATCCATAAAATGAGCCAAACATGGATACTCGTAATAATCTTTTTTCATTTTGTTATGGGCACTACAGTCTTGTTTTTCTTATTGGGATACATGATATTGATGCTTTGGATTTGCCAGAAAAGCTTCTCTTACCACCATTATCCTTATAATTAATGTTCATTCATGAAATGAGACAAACATGGATACCCATAATAATCTCCATTCTTTTTGTTATAGGCACCATAATTATGTTCTCCGTATTAGGGTACAAGATGTTGATGCTTTGGATTGGCAATAAAAGCTTTTCCTTCCATCATTTTCCTTATAATTAATGTTCATCTGTGGATTGAGACAAACTTGGATGCTTGTAATAATCTCTACTTTTAATGTTATAGGCATCGCATCATGTTCTTCCTATTGGGATACACGGAATTGATACTTTGGGTTTGCAAGAAATGCTTTCCTTTCCACCATTTCCCATATAATTAACGTTCATCCGTGAGACGAGACAAAGTTGGATTCTCGTAATAAACTCCATTCTTTTTGTTATGAGCACAACAATCATGTTCCTCTCATTGGGATACACGATATTGATTATTTGGATTTGGAAGAAAAGCTTTTTCTTCCACCATTTTCCTTATAATTAATGTTCATCTTTGGAATGAGGCAAACTTAGATACTCATAATAATCTCCATTTTTTTTGTTATGGGCATTGCAATTTTGTTCTCCCCATTGGCATACAAGATATTGATGCTTTGGATTAGCAAGAAAAGCTTTTCTTTCCATCATTTTCCTTATAATTAATGTTTATCTGTGGAATGAGATAAACTTGGATACTCATAATAATCTCCATTCTTTTAGTTATGGGCACCGCAATCATGTTCTTCCCATTGGGATACACGAAATTGATGCTTTGGATTTGCAAGAAATGCTTTTCTTTTCACCATTTTCCATATAATTAATGTTCATCCGTGAAACAAGACAAACTAGGTTACTCCTAATATTCTCTATTCTTTTTGTTATGGGCACAACAGTCATGTTCTTCACATTGCAATACACGATATTGATTATTTGGAATTGCAAGAAAAGATTTTGTTTCCACCGTTTTCCTTATAATTAATGTTCATCCGTGGAATAAGATAAACTTGGATATTCGTAATAATCTCTATTTTTTTTTGTTGTTGTGCACTATAATCTTGTTCCCTACATTGGGGTACACGATATTGATGGTTTGGATTAGCAAAAAAAGCTTTTCTTTCCACCATTTTCATTATAATTAATGTTCATCCATGAAATGAGACAAACTTGGATACTCATAACAATCTCCATTCTTTTTGTTATGTGCACTACAATCATGTTTGTGACATTAGAATATACAATATTGATGCTTTGGATTAGCAAGAAAAGCTTTTGTTTCCATCATTTTCCTTATAATTATGTTTATTCGTGGATGAGACAAACGTGGATACTCATAATAAACTCCATTCTTTTTGTTATGTGCACTACAACCATGTCCTCCACATTGGGATACACGATATTAATGCTTTGGATTAGTAAGAAAAACTTCTCTTTCCCCTATTTTCCTTAACATTAATGTTCATCTGTGAAATGAGACAAACTTGGCTACTCATAATAATCTCTATTCATTTTGTTATGGGCACTACAATCTTGTTCTTCTCATTGGAATACATAATACAAATGCTTTGGATTAGTAAGAAAAACATTTCTTTCCATCATTTTCTTTATAATTAATGTTCATCTATGGAATGGGATAAACTTGGATACTCATAATAATCTCTAATCTTTCAGTTATAGGCACTACAATCATGTTCTTCTCATTAGGATACACGATATTGATGTTTTGAATTTGCAAGAAATGCTTTTGTTTCCACCATTCTCCTTATAATTAATGTTTATCGGTGAAATGATATAAACTTGGATACTCATAATAATTGCCATTCTTTTAGTTATGGGTGCTATAATCATGTTTTCCCATTGGGATATACAAATTTGATGCTTTGAATTTGTAAGAAAAGCTGTTCTTTCCACCATTTTCCTTATAATTCATGTTTATCCATGAAATAAGACAAACCTAGATACTTGTAACAATCTCCATTCTTTTTGTTATGTGCACTACAATCATGTTCTCGACATTGGGATACACGATATTGATGCTTTGGATTAGCAAGAAAAGCTTTTGTTTCCATCATTTTCCTTATAACTAATGTTTATCCATGGAATGAGACAAACTTGGATACTCATAATAATCTCCATTCTTTTTGTTATTTGCACTACAATCATGTCCTCCATATTGGGATACACGATATTAATGCTTTGGATTAGCAATAAAAACTTCTCTTTCCCCTATTTTCCTTATCATTAATGTTCATCCATGAAATGAGACAAACTTGGCTACCTGTAATAATCTCTATTCGTTTCATTATGGTGACTACAATCTTATTCTTCTCATTGGGATACACGATATTAATGCTTTGGATTAGCAAGAAAAGCATTTCTTTCCATCATTTTCTTTATAATTAATGTTCATCTATGGAATGAGACAAACTTGGATACTTATAATAATCTCCAATCTTTCAGTTATAGGCACTACAATCATGTTCCACTAATTGGGATACATCATATTGATGTTTTGGATTTGCAAGAAAGGCTTTTATTTCCACCATTTTCCTTATAATTAATGTTTATCGATGAAACGAGACAAACTTGGATACTTATAATAATCGCCATTCTTTTAGTTATGGACGCTACAATCATGTTTTCCCATTGGGATACACAAAATTGATGCTTTGAATTTGTAAGAAAAGCTTTTTTTTCCACCATTTTCCTTATAATTAATGTTCATTTATGAAACGAGACAAACTTGGGTACTCATAATAATCTCCATTATTTTTGTTACTGGCATTACAATCATGTTCTTCTCATTAGGGTACACGATATTGATGCTCTAGATTTGCAAGAGAAGCTTTTTTGTCCACCATTTTCCTTAAAATTAATGTTCATTCATGAAATGAGACAACCTTGGATGCTCGTAATAATCTCCATTCTTTTTGTTATTGGCACTAGAATCATGTTCTCCATATTGGGATACATGATATTGATGCTTTGGATTAGCAAGAAAAGCTATTGTTTCCATCATTTCCCTATTGTTAATGTTCATCCATGGAATGAGACAAACTTGGATACTCATAACAATCTCCAATCTTTCAGTTAGAGGCACTACAATCATGTTCTTCTCATTGGGATACATGATATTGACATTTTGGATTTACTGTAAGAGCTTTATTTCCACCATTTTCCTTATAATTAATGTTCATCCGTGAAATGAGACAGACTTGGAAACTCGTAATAATCGACATTCTTTTAGTTATAGGCACTGCAATCATGTTCTTCCCATTGGGATCCACAAAATTGATGCTTTGGATTTGCAAGAAAACCTTTTCTTTCCACCATTTTCCTTATAATTAATGTTCATCTGTGAAACGAGACAAACTTGGATACTTGTAATAATCTCCATTCTTTTTGTTATGGGCACTATAATCGTGTTCTTCTCATTGGGGTACACGATATTGATGCTTTGGATTTGCAAGAAAAGCTTTTTTTTCCACCAATTTCCATATAATTAATGTTCGACCATGGAATGAAACAAACTTAGATACTTGTAATATCTCCATTTTTTTGTTGTTGGGCACTAAAATCATGTTCTCTACATTGGCATACACGATACTGATGGTTTGGATTAGAAAAAAAGCTTTTTTTTCGACCATTTTCTTTATAATTAATGTTCATCCGTGAAATGAGATAGACTTGGATACTCGTAGCAATCTCCATTTTTTTTTATTGGGCAGTACAATATTATTCCCTACATAGGGATACATGATATTGATGGTTTCGATTAGCAAAAAAGGCTTTTCATTCCCCCATTTTCCTTATAATTAATGTTCATCCATGAAATGAGACAAACTTGGATACTCATAATAATCTCTATTCTTTTTGTTATGCGCACTACAATTATGTTCTTCTCATTGGCATACACGATATTGATGCTTTGGATTTGCAAGAAAAGCTTTTCTTTCCACCATTTTCCTTATAATTAATGTTCATCCATGAAATGAGACTAACTTGGACACTCATAATAATCTCCAAACTTTCAGTTAGAGGCACTACAATCACGTTCTTCTCATTGGGATACATGATATTAACGTTTTGGATTTGCAGTAGAAGCTTTTATTTTCACCATTTTCCATATAATTAATGTTCATCCGTGAAATGAGACAGACTTGGAAACTTATAATAATAGCCATTCTTTTAGTTATGGGCACTGCAATCATGTTCTTTGCATTGGGGTGCACAAAATTGATACTTTGGATTTGCAAGAAAACCTTTTCTTTCCACCAATTTTCTTATAATTAATGTTCATCCGTGAAACGAGACAAACTTGGATACTTGTAATAATCTCCATTCTTTTGTTATGGGCACTATAATCATGTTCTTCTTATTGGGATACACGATATTGATGCTTTTGATTTGCGAGAAAAGCTTTTCTTTCCACCAATTTCCATAAAATTAATGTTCGACCATGGAATGAAACAAACTTGGATACTTGTAATAATCTTCATTTTTTCGTTATTGGGCACTAAAATCATGTTCTCTACATTGGGATACACAATATCGATGGTTTGGATTAGAAAAAAAGCTTTTCTTTCCACCATTTTCTTTATAATTAATGTTCATCCATGAAATGAGACAAACTTGGATACTCATAATAATCTCCATTTTTTTTTGTTATTGGGCACTACAATATTGTTTCCTACATAGGGATACACGATATTGATGGTTTGGATTAGCAAAAAAAGCTTTTTTTCCCCCATTTTCCTTATAATTAATGTTCATCCGCGAAATGAGACAAACTTGGATACTCATAATAATCTCTATTCTTTTTGTTATGGGCACAACAATTATGTTCTTCTCATTGACATACATGATATTGATGCTTTGGATTTGCAAGAAAAGCTTTTTTTTCCACCATTTTCCTTACAATTAATGTTCATCCATGAAATGAGACAAACTTGGATACTCATAATAATCTCCATTCCTTTAGTTATGGGAGCCGTAATCATGTTCTTCCCATTGGGATACACAAAATTGATGCTCTGGATTTGCAAGAAAAGCTTTTGTTTCCATTATTTTCCTTATAATTAATGTTTATCCATGGAATGAGACAAACCTAGATAGTCGTAATAATCTCCATTCTTTTTGTTATGTGCACTATAATCATGTCCTCCACATTGGGATACACGATATTAATGCTTTGGATTAGCAAGAAAAACTTCTCTTTCCCCCATTTTCCTTATCATTAATGTTCATCCGTGATATGAGACAAACTTGGCTACTCGTAATAATCTCTATTTGTTTTGTTATGGGCACCACAATCTTGTTCTTCTCATTGGGATACACATATTAGTGCTTTGGATTAGCAAGAAAAGCATTTCTTTCCATCATTGTCTTTATAATTAATGTTCATCTATGGAATGAGACAAACTTGGATACTTGTAATAATCTCTAATCTTTCAGTTATAGGCACTACAATCATGTTCTTCTCATTGGGATACACAATATTGATGTTTTGGATTTGCAAGGAAAGCTTTTATTTCCATCATTTTCCTTATAATTAATGTTTATCGGTGAAATGAGATAAACTTGGATACTCATACTAACTGCCATTCTTTTAGTTATGGGCGCTACAATCATGTTTTCCCATTGGGATACACAAAATTAATGCTTTGAATTTGTAAGAAAAGCTTTTCTTTCCACCATTTTCCTTATAATTAATGTTCATTCATGAAATGAGACAAACTTGGGTACTCATAATAATCCACATTTTTTTTGTTACAGGCATTACAACCATGTTCTTCTCATTAGGATACACGATATTGATGCTCTAGATTTGCAAGAGAAGCTTTTCTGTCCACCATTTCCTTAAAATTAATGTTCATTCATGAATGAGACAACCTTGGATGCTTATAATAATCTCCATTCTTTTTGTTATTAGCACTACAATCATGTTCTCCATATTGGGATACACGTTATTGATGCTTTGGATTAGCAAGAAAAGCTATTGTTTCCATTATTTTCCTTATAGTTAATGTTCATCCGTGGAACAAGACAAACTTGGACACTCATAATAATCTCCAAACTTTCAGTTAAGGGCACTACAATCATGTTCTTCTCATTGGGATACATGATATTGACGTTTTGGATTTGCAGTAAAAGATTTTATTTCCACTATTTTCCTTATAATTAATGTTCATCTGTGAAACGAGACAGACTTGGAAACTCATAATAATCACCATTCTTTTAGTTATGGGCACTGCAATCATGTTCTTCCCATTAGGGTGCACAAAATTGATGCTTTGGATTAGCAAGAAAACCTTTTCTTTCCACCATTTTCCTTATAATTAATGTTCGTTCGTGAAATGAGACAAACTTGGATACTTGTAATAATCTCCATTCTTTTTGTTATGGGCAGTATAATCATGTTCTTCTTATTGGGATACACGATATTGATGCTTTGGATTTGCGAGAAAAGCTTTTCTTTCCACCAATTTTCATATAATTAATGTTTGACCATGGAATGAAATAAACTTGGTTACTTGTAATAATCTCCATTTTTTGTTATTGGGCACTAAAAGCATGTTCTCTACATTGGGATACATGATATTGATGCTTTGGATTTGCGAGAAAAGCTATTCTTTCCACCAATTTCCATATAACTATTGTTCAACCATGGAATGAAACAAACTTGGATACTTGTAATAATCTCTATTTTTTTTGTTATTGGGCACTAACATCATGTTCTCTACATTGGGATACACGATATTGATGGTTTGGATTAGAAAAAGAGCTTTTCTTTTCACCATTTTCTTTATAATTAATGTTCATCCGTGAAATGAGACAAACTTGGATACTCATAATAATCTCCATTTTTTTTTGTTATTGGGCACTACAATATTGTTCCCCACATAGGGATACACGATATTGATGGTTTGGACTAGCAAAAAAAGCTTTTATTTCCCCCATTTTCCTTATAATTAATGTTCATCCGTGAAATGAGACAAACTTGGATACTCATAATAATCTCTATTCTTTATGTTATGGGCACTACAATTATGTTCTTCCCATTGGCATACATGATATTGATGCTTTGGATTTGCAGGAAAAGCTTTTGTTTCCACCATTTTCCTTATAATTAATGTTTATCCATGGAAGAAGACAAACTTGGATACCCGTAATAATCTCCATTCTTTTTGTTATGTGCACTACAATCATGTCCTCTACATTGGGATACACGATATTAATGCTTTGGATTAGCAAGAAAAACTTCTCTTTCCCCCATTTTCCTTATCATTAATGTTCATCCGTGAAATGAGACAAACTTGGCTACTCGTAATAATCTCTATTCGTTTTGCTATGGGCACCACAATCTTGTTCTTCTCATCGGGATACACGATATTAGTGCTTTAGATTAGCAAGAAAAGCATTTCTTTCCATCATTTTCTTTACAATTAATGTTCATCTATGGAATGAGATAAACTTGGATACTCATAATAATCTCTAATCTTTCGGTTATAGGCACTACCATCATGTTCTTCTCGTTGGGATACACGATATTGATGTTTTGGATTTGCAAGGAAAGCTTTTATTTCCACCATTTTCCTTATAATTAATGTTTATCGGTGAAACGAGACAAACTTGGATACTCATAATAATTGCCATTTTTTTAGTTATAGGCGCTACAATCATGTTTTCCCATTGGGATACACAAAATTGATGCTTTAAATTTGTAAGAAAAGCTTTTCTTTCCACCATTTTCCTTATAATTAATGTTCATTCATGAAACGAGACAAACTTGGGTACTCATAATAATCTCCATTCTTTTTGTTACAGGCATTACAATCATGTTCTTCTCATTAGGGTACACGATATTGATGCTCAGATTTGCAAGAGAAGCTTTTTTGTCCACCATTTTCCTTAAAATTAATGTTCATTCATGAAAGGAGACAACCTTGGATGCTCGTAATAATCTCCATTCTTTTTGTTATTGGCACTACAATCAAGTTTTCCATATTAGGATACAGGAAATTGACGCTTTGGATTAGCAAGAAAAGTTATTGTTTCCATCATTTTCCTAATAGTTAATGTTCATCCGTGGAATGCGACAAACTTGGATACTCATAATAATCTCCAATCTTTCAGTTATAGGCACTACAATCATGTTCTTCTCATTGGGATACATGATATTGACATTTTGGATTTGCAGTAAAAGCTTTTATTTCCACCATTTTCCTTATAACTAATGTTCATCCTTGAAATGAGACAGACTTGGAAACTCATAACAATCTTCATTCTTTTAGTTATAGGCACTGCAATCATGTTCTTCCCGTTGGGATGCACAAAATTGATGCTTTGGATTTGCAAGAAAACCTTTTCTTTCCACCATTTTCCTTATAATTAATGTTTATCTGTGAAACGAGACAAACTTGGATACTTGTAGTAGTCTCCATTCCTTTTGTTATGGGCACTATAATCATGTTCTTCTCATTGGGATACACGATATTGATGCTTTGGATTTGCAAGAA
>JBBYHK010412511.1:0-22710 GCA_038382065.1 Adansonia grandidieri
TCAACCATCTATAACCTAGTTATACTAGGATCTAGTCCATAATCATCCTCATGCTAACATAATCACATTATAAGCATGAAATTAAATAAGCATAGCTAGTATCACTTGATGATCTTGTATGTCATTTGCATAAACCCCTTCAAATAATTCAAGGTGATTTATCAAATTATTTTAGTTCTTTAATTAAAACATTTTTAATTAAATTCCTAACTTTTAGGAAGTTTATCTTAAATTGGATATTAATTTTTTAGGTTGTTTGTCTCAATTAGGATATTACTAACTTTTAAATAACTTTGTCTTAATTAGGATATTACCAACATAATTTTTACTGAAAATAGTGAAAATTTTCCAAAAAATCATTTTAGGGTTCAAATATTTTTTCTTAAGCAAGCGCAATTGCAACAAACAAAACATATGAATAACATATAACGAAAAATTTATTTGTGGTTTATCTAAACTCGGCTTCAAATGTAACAAATGCAATTAGAAAGCTTATTACAGACTTTAACTAAAAAATATTAAAAAAATAAAGAAAAATCCTTTACCACATAAAAATAACATGCTTGAAATCTTAGGCATTAAACACAGGAGCATCCAAACAACTTATATTGTGGAATTTATTCTCGACTCATCTGAACTCTAAATCAAGCTTTTGAAAGCTCATTTGAAAGCTTATTGAATGAGGATAACTTTAAATTTTTATCACAAAAAATTAAAAAAATTCATGGTAAAAAACATTTTTAACTCAACTTTATTGTGCTGAAAAAATGCTGGGATTCAAGGAATGACACTTTAACTCTACAACTTGTACCTAACACTTTGAAACCAGCTTTCAGACATCCTAATATCCATAAGCTAAGCCTAGAACTTGCCTAATACAACACACTAATGACTACAACAAAAATCACAACCACATTCCACATAAAGCTAAGAAAATTTAAACCGAAAGCATGAACGTAAGACATGCAAATGTTTTGCTTTCTCGGTTTCTTTCTTTATAAGTTATCTAAACATTTACGAGGCATCATAACACCTTTTATTATTGTAGTAGCTAATCAACATTTAAACACTCACATTTAATCACAAAAACACAATCCTAAAAACTCCCAACAAGGTTTAATTCATTCATGCTTCTAAATTACTTAAAAATACTTTGAATATCTTTATTTTTTATCTCCAAACTAGCTTGAATTCAATCTTGTTTATTGTTTAATGTCTCCAAGGTTTTGTCAAAGGAACATATTAAAAAGCTAAGCTCTAAGTTATTCATTGATCAGATAAGCCAGAACTCACACTTGAAGGTTCTTTTTTATGAAAAATAATTATCAGCACTATACACAAACATTTTCACAAATATTTGCCAATCCAAACTGACACATGCATAAACAATGAAGAAATACAATATCACACACCACAATTGCAATGGCTAAACCTATTCTAGCATGTTTCCACTCAATATAGCATCAATTTATCATCAAACATGATCAATATGTATGAGATCCACCTAAATCATTAACTAAATGCAAGATCATCAATATTTCAACTCAATCGATCCCAGACATAGCATTAGTATCATGAAATTTCATTAATAATCATCAAATTGCAGGTCACATTTCATGGATTTTAGCTTAAAACATCAAAAACATAAGAGATCTCAATAAAAACCTCAATGCTGAACATGATCTTAAGCTCAGTTGATATATTTAATAGCATTTTAACATGAGATTTCATTGATTATCATCACGTTTTAGTTCAGGATTTATAAATCTGAGCTCAAATCAATAAGAAATACAAGAGATCTCAACATTTCAGAAAAGCCAAACATGATCTTAAACCTTTAGGCTAGGCTAATTCACTTAATTTAAACTAGATTCAAGCTTATATTCGAAGGATTTATGATCAAATCATGCTTAATCACTCAAATAATCATAGAATCAAAGATCTAAATATGATCAAACCATAAAATCATCAAAAATTTAAATGGTTAATGTAGACAATTCATTTTCTTCGAACCAGTTTTTGGTATCCTAGGAGTTAGGTAAAAGATGACAAAATCAAAAAATAGAAATAAAGCTAGGGGACGATCGTCGCCTGGTGAAAAACTTTTTGGGAAGTTCTAAAATGCCTATGGGCCGTATTAAAGAAAATGTAAAAACGAGGCATTAAAGGCGACTTTTCATGGTGTCACCAAGGTTATACACAAATCAATTTCCCATTGTTTGTGACCAAGTTAAGGTAAATCGAGAAGCTACAGGTTCATACAAGTTATATTTGGGCACAAGTATTGATATAAGGCCTTTACAGTGCGAAAAACTTAAATTTTCACATGCAGTATCGATACAAGAGGGTTTGGTATCGACACCCAAGTTCTGGTATAGATACCTGGCTTGTTTGTATCGATACAAGCCTTGGCAGTGGCTAAAGTTATGACTTTCGGCAAAGTGTATTGATACACAAGCATGAGTATCAATACAAATCATGGAGTATCGATATTGGCTTCTAAGTCTCAAGACTGGAAATATTTTTTGCTCTTAGTATCACTAGAAACATTTTTTGCTCTTAGTATCGATACGCAACTCATTGTATTGATACTTAGGAGTAAAATGTACCTTGTGTATCGATACAACATGTTTTGTATCGATACACCAAGGCATTTTTGCCTAGTTCCAGCCATTTTTTAGCCTTCGAAAACCCGATTTAAACATGTTTTTACACCCATATAACATTGTAAACCTCAACTATGGGCTCATTAACGGATTCTAACAAATTTTTGAAGTCCAAACAATTAATGGGAAAGGTATATGGGTGTAAGAGGATATATGGGTGTAAGAGGATGGTAGGCATATCTCTAGCTTGCAAGCTTTCACAGTCTTTCTGCCTCTTTGCTCAGTATGGCAAAACCAATAAGAAGAGAGTCAACTGAGCACAGTAGCTGGAGATATGCCCTGGTGCAGAAGAAAAAATAAAAAATGCCCTTTGCATTGTCTTCTAAGGGAGGGGCTGAACAAAAAAGAAAAGGAACATAACCAGCTATCCCAAAAAAAACAACTCTCTCAGCTATCAAAAAGGCTTTTCAGCAATCCCAAAAACTCTTGACCCATTCCCACAAATCCTCCAGCAACTTCAGCTCCAAAAGTTCACTAAAAACACTGTTCCGTTACCTTCCACCCTCAACCAACCTCTATTCCAGTAGCTCCCTAAAACCATAGCCATAACACCTTTAAAAACTCAATTTTTCACATATTTTCAAAGTTAAAACACCCTATCAGCACCCACATTATCGGAAAGCTCTTTCTTTTCACCCGTTTCTTGCTAAACAATAGCAAAAAGAGGGAAAGAACTGAGTTTAAAGTTGCTACTTCAAAGAAGGAAGAAACTTCAAGCCTTTGCTAGTATATCTTTTACCTTGTCCCATATATCTTTTGTTTTGATCATACATTTCATTTTAGTGAGCCCTTCATGCTACCATGACCCTCCTCATACTCTCATGCATCTTTGTTGCCTCGATTATGATAGTCCTAGGATCTTAATGACCTTCTTGACACCTTGATGTTGTGGGATATATAAACTTACCATACTTCATTTTCATGATTACACAGCCTCTGTTCATGTATCTTTTGCTATGTATCCTCCATATTCACATATACATTACATATTAAAGTGGTCACCTTGACATTTCATAGGTATGTTCAAACATTTTCTTGTGTTTTAAAGAGTCATGAAATAAAAATCTTGTCTTAACAACTCTAACATCCATCCTCTTGTTAAACATGTTCATATCATCTCCATGCACTTTATTTGTCATCTTCTTGCATTTGTGTCACCCATTTCCATGTCAAAATGTCATATTTCCATGTTTGCATGTTTAATCCATGTTTATCTTTGTATTTGTTGTATTTTGTTCATGATATCTTCATTAAAATGCTTGCTTGTCTCTTACAAACTAATTTTTTTTAAAAAAACCCCAGGTTAAGTTCATGCTACCTCCAATAGATGAAGAATAGCATGGACTTAATGCTTTCATTAAATTGGTCTCTCAATCTTGGGATAAATCAACATTTCAACTCTGGATTCATGGTTAAATATATTTATTTTTCAAAAAAAGAGGAAATCCTTTTTAGTATTAAACCTCAATCTTGAGTCTCATATTTATTTTGGTGATATGGTTAACAGGTTATTCCATTATCCACAAATACTCCAAGATTGTGGAGTGAACTTGTGAAGCCCGTGTTACTTTCTATCGTAGATGTTCGACGTCTTAGGCCTAAGTCTATCTTTGAAAAACTAGAATATCAAATAATCCCACTATTTTTGCTCTGAGAACACTGTAGTCTAAATTTAAAAATTCATTTTCGAGCCATAAAATATTTCCTTTGATTTTTCTAATATTTTTCCTTTAAAGGGCATCGAATTACCTTTCTAACGGTGTCTTATTTGCCTTTGGATCATCTTGGACGATGGAGCTATGATTTTTCAAACCTTTGCTGTCCAAAACCCCTAGAACCAAGCATGCAACATTCTGCTTGGGCCATTTCAGCCCATCTAATGATTTTTACGAAATTTCTAGATATTTTTCCCAAAAAAGTTCACAAAATTCCCTTTCTAAAAAGGTATTATCTACAATCTAACAATCCTAGAAAAAACTTAGAATGATTTTTCAAAATCCATTATACCCTTTTAATTGTACATGCTGCCAGTGCTGAGATAAACCTAACTTTAAAAATTAATTCTGCCTAAAAAGTGATTTTCTAGAATTTTTGGAATATTTTTATATTAAATCCTGTCGAGTGACCTTCCTAATGGTACCTTACCCTCTGAAATCTTCAAATGCACTCGAACAAAATTTGGAAATGGAGATAACATGATGTTGTCCCGTTTTTTCAACCTAATTTTTAAATCCTCTTTTATCAAGACATTCGGATGTCTCAAAAGTGTACCCGATTGATTCCCCCCACAACATCAACCCCTTTTGACTCAAATCAAGACTAAAATACAAAAAATAGGATTTCATATTAAAATTTTTACTAGTGGAGATAATCCAACTCCACTACTCAAAGGGGACACTCCAACTCCATTTTTTAAATCAAAGTTAAATTTTCTCCTTGTCCCTAAATATTTTTCTAACTTTGGGAATACTCCAACCCCACTACTCCAAAGGGATATTCCAACCCCATTCTTTTTAAAAAATAATAAAATTTTTTATTGCTAACTATTTTCATAACTTAATTTTAGGGGGCACTCCAACCCCACTTCTCCGAGGGGATACTCCAACCCCATTTTTACCTCAAAAACTTAAAATTTGCTCTCTTCCAAATACCTCAAACCTTTTTGATAAAAATTCTATTTGTTCTTCAAATTACCACCGAATCCAGATCAGTCTCTAAAATTACCATCCCGATTATTCTTCAATAATCGAATGTAATTATGAGATACATTTCGATCGCCCCTCCGTTTTTATGTTCTTTTTATTGTGATTGCTTGTTTATGATATTATTATATTTCTTATTTTTTGCCTCACTAACTTGTTTCCTTTTGTAGTGTTATTGTGCATTCATGTTAAAAATTTGTTTTCTATTAAAATTTATGAGGTGATGTTTTGTGTTGGTATCTCTCCAGTGCCTAATACGAAACATCCAATTTTTAAAATCTAATCCATACATCATTTTCATAAAAAAATCCTTATGTTTCTTGCATCTTTGAGGTGCATAGGTGATCTAATTTTTCTTAATAAAAAAAATTGAATTTACATTTTCCAAAACTTCATGCATTAAAGAGGATTATATCTAAACAGAGACCAAATGGAACCGATTTAATTGAGACCAAAGTGAGATATAGTTAGCAGGAACCGATTTCAGGCGTCGTGGGGATGCTAGTCCTTCCTTGTGCGTAACCAACTCCCGAGCCCAACCAATAAATCTTTGGACTTTGTAGACCTTGAAATCAGTGTTTCAAGTTTTGCAACTCATAATATTATTTTCAGTAGGCATCCGATCTTGCCTAGCCTAAAATGATCGGTGGTGACTCCAAGTTTACGGCCACTTCGTGGTGGCCATCCGGCTCCAATTGGATGAGCGACTCATCCGACGGTCCTTATCTCATTCATATCATTATGCTTATCCAAATCCCATTCAAGGGATAGCTCAAAGGCTCGATCACAACCAACCATCATTTACTTTTATGTTGAGCTTGCCATGCCTTTCAGATCGTCTGAAGTTTTAAAGGTCGGGCATGTGGCGACAGTTGAAACTCATTTCTCAAATCATGCTTTGTCTAAATTTCAACTAAGCAAAGATGTTCATGTGATTAAACTAAACAATCAAAATAATCAAGAGATTAAGGGTAAAAATTTAATTTCCTAGCTTTTCTCTTAACCTTCTTGAAAAAGATGAGAGAATTTTCTAAGTGTGGTGAGTGAATTATTATGAATGTCAAAGTGTAACCATGACCTCTTATTGATAAAGAAAAAATGTGGTCATTTATAATAATTTATCAACCTTGGTTGATAGATGACTAACCAAGGGTTAATCACCCTTAGTTGATTTTAGAATTATCTATCAACCAATTAACCACCCCTAACAAACCATAGGTGAGATGACTAACCTATTCTTCCCTTTAAATGAATGAGCAAAAAATTTTGCCACATGATTATTATCATTTGGCCATGTGCCTATTTCCATGCTAATCTTGTACAATTCGTAGTTCCATTTAAGTGGCCATGATATAATCTTGGAAAAATGTAATCGGATGTTCCTTCTTGTAGTAAAATGAAACCTAAGGACTTTTGCTTGAAAAGTTCAAAATTTTCTATCTCGGACCTCTTGGAAATTCAATTTCTAAATTCTCTTTATGACATGACATTAATTGCACTTTTTTGACCTACTTTTCATGCTTAATTTTATATTGGTGCAATCAATTTCAAAATTCAATTTCTAGAACTCTACCAATTTGAAAGTCAACTTTTTGATATGTAATTGATTTTTGACTTTTTGTTGACTTTTTTATTTTAATTCTTAAATTAAGCCTCTTTTCACTCCAAATATCTTCAATAATCATTTTATTTCTCTCAAGAGGCGTAAACTAGCTAACTTTTATCATACTTTGGTTTCAAGGAGCCAAAACTAGATTCTTTTAAAATAAAATAAAATAATTAATAAAACAAAATTGTTTTATTAATCTTTTTCCAAGCGGGTTCATGCGAATTTTAAATTGACTTATAAGTTAACTTGTAGGTCAATCCTTTAAATAAATTATTTAACATTAAAATAATTAATAAACTAATTTTTTTCAGACGAGTTAGGTACGAATTCTAAATTAATTTATGAGTCAACATGCGCATTAAACCCTTTAAATACATCATTTAAAAATAAAATAAAAATAATTAATAAAATAATTTTTTAACATTTTTCCTGACATGGGCATGGATCCTAAATCAGTTAGCTAGTTAACATGCAAATCAACTCCTTTATATACATCATTTAAAAATTAAATAAAAATAATTAATAGAATAATTTTTTAACATTTTTCCCGACATGGGCATGGATCCTAAATCAGTTAGCTAGTTAACAGGCAAATCAACTCCTTTATAAACATCATTTAAAAATTAAATAAAAATTATCAATTAATAAAATAATTTTCTAAACTTTTTTTATATGTATTTTAAATTTATCTGCATATCATGTCTAAAATAACTACTTTAAATATATCATTTAAAAATAAAATAAAAATAAAAACTGAAATCTAAAAATTCAAAATATAAAATAAATTTCTTTTTAATTTTTTCTTGAGCAAGTTTGGTACAGATTCTAAATAGACTTATAAATTAAAATGTGAATTAACTCTTTTAAATACATAGTTTAAAAATAAACTAAAGAACTTAAATCTAAAAAATAAAAATAATTAATAAATAATTTTTATAATTTTTTCAGAACGGGTTGAGTATGAATTCTAAATCAACTCTTGAGTTATCATATGGATTAACCCTTTAAGTACATTATTTAAAAATAAAATAAAAACCTAAAATAATTATTTAAATAATTTTTTAAGTGGATTAGATACAAATATTAAATTAATTTGTGAGTTCATATGAAGATTAATATCTTTGAAAATACAAAATAAAACAAAAAATCATGTGGCAAGCAGAGAAGGTGGTGGGTGTGGATTGTTTTTAATGGTAGGTAAAGACATAGATTTGTAGGAGGGTGGGATTCCATTAAATGACCTCTATGCCTTTGAAACCTTGTGTTATTAGGTCATCGAATTTCGGTTATTAGTCTTACTTTGAAAGACTCTTTATTTAAATACATGAAATTCAAACACAAAATACAAACTCTCAAAAGCCATTATACCAATTTTAAACTCATAATTTATAAAAAAATTTAAAGGCCTCTCAATGATGGAATAATATGTATAATGTCATTCAATTTCTATTTTACTTTAAAAGGTATTTGGTATAATAGACAATATTCACTTTTGTAAAAATTTAATTAGTTGGAATCTAATTTTCACATTTAGTATGTTAAAAACTGCATATTTTTTTGAGAATGTAACTTTGATTTGAAAATTACTTTCCTATAAATATGGGAGTTTGATCTCCATGAAAAGAGGTGAGAAAATAATATTTCATATAATTGAAAAGTTAAAAAAGTTTGACACAAGATTGCCTTTTTTTATTTAAAAATAGTCTAATAAAAAATTGAATATAGAATTTTTCTTTTAATTTACTTTTTAAATCCAATACCTTTTTCTAACTACAAAATCATGAAAAATTAATTAATTTAAAATTAAGTAATATCAAATTAAATTTTAATCAAGTTACATTCTAATTTAAATACATATTAAATATTCAAAACATTTTTTTAATTTAATCATATATTAATTTTGAGATAAATGTATTATATTATTTTTATTTAAAATAAACTAATTATTATTTAAAAAATTACATAGATTAAGTGACATGATTGTTAATAAGAAAAATGTTAAAATTAATAAATTTTCTATTTTATTTGATAAAAATAATTTTGGAAACTACCACTAATTCGTAATAAAAGTATTTAATAAACCAAATGTGTTTATATAACTTTTTTCATGATTCTAATCAACATTTTCTAATACCAAATGTTATGATGTTACTTTTCCAGCAATCACATTTTATGAGAATTATTACATGGGGAAGCACTAAACACCCCTAAAAATTTCTCATGCTTTCTATTGTATGTTTTCCTTATGTAGACTTATTTATGAATCAAACTGTCTATTAAACTTGCCAATTGAGTTGCTCGTTAGGTTTATAATGTCATTGTCTTGGCAAAGATTTTAAGATGTAATATTTTTTAATATTTTTTTAATAGTGGTCGTGCTTATCCAAGCTTCCATGAACATATTGGGCCAAGCCTTGGATAATGATTTAAAAGTGATAACTGGGTAACTCATGTAGTTTTGACACCCAATCATTGTTCTTGATCTTATAGGAAAAGTGGCCTATTCCAAAAATTGGTCATCGTTTGTCGTATCGCGACGAACATGAATTCAACACACCAAACTTAAACAAATAAATTTCATTTTCTTGTATTGGGACGAGACTGAATTGTCAAACGAATTGCTCATCCAACTTAACCATAAATAGTCATTACGAAATGATCAAATAATTCAGAGTTGCCATCAATCTAGTTTTGGCTAGGTGAGATTGTCACCTATCGGGGCTCAAATTTTAAGAGTTATGAAACCCTCAAAAACAAGCTCTGAGGTCTACATTTATACAAAGTTCGCATGAAACGGTTCGAGAGTTAATTACAATCATGAGTAAGGATCGATCTCTCTCATGATGCCCAAAAATTAGTGTATCTTAATTATGTGTTAACTAAAGTCTCAATTATGATTGGTTTTGATTTTTTCAATATTTAATTATAATTCTCCATTTTTTGAAATTATTTATAATTAGTATTATTTTGCTCATCTTAGGTAAATTAGCTTTTTTTAAAATCAAAATATTTTTGCACATTTTTAAAAAACTTGAAGGAATACGAAAGCTTTATTTTTTGGGAAAAATAAAAATTTTGATTTACTTATTTAAAGAGGGTATTCTTTTATATAAAACAATCGATGAGTTGACTTTCGTGCACTGGAAGCACATCTACGAACTATTTTTACTTAGGGATATTGCCTTGAATTTTTGAAAAAAATATTATATTACAAATAACATATAAACACATTAAATTAAAAACATAACGTCATGAAAATAACTCTAAAGTACATACATGAAGTTGCAAAATGATCCTTTGATTATGAAAAATAATCTAAATGGACCTAGCATTCATGGACATTATGGAATGGTCCCTAAATGATAGAAAATGATTTAAATATATGAAATTTTGCATAATAACCCTAAGTCATGGAAAATGATTTAAATATCTCTAAAATGTACAAAATTGCATGAAAGTCCCTAGATCATAGAAAATGACTTAAATGACCCTAACATTCATAAAATTGCATAAAAAGTCTTTAGATCATGGAGAATGACCTAAATGACATTAAAATGCATGAAATGATGTAAAAGTCCCTAAGTCATAGAAAATGACCTAAATTACATCAAAATTCACAAAATTGCACTTAAGTTCTTAGATCATGAAAAATGACCTAAATGACATTAAAATGCATGGAATGACATAAAAGTCCCTCAATCATGGAAAATGACCTAAATGATATTAAAATGTATAAAATTGCATAAAATGGTCTTAAGACATGGCAAACTACTAAAATGACCTTAAGATGCATAAAATTGCTAAAATGGTCCTAAAACATGGAAAATTACTAAAATATAGTAAGATACATGAAATTGCATAATGCTAAATCATGGAAAATTACCAAAATAACCCTAAAATATATGAAATTGCATAACACTTTATAAATCATAAAAATGACTTAAATGTATCCATATGCATGAAATGACATAGTAATCTTTAATATGGATGAAAACATTATAGGAAAAATTACAAAATGGTCACTTATAGTTTCTAACATCAGAAATGCACCCATAAACATTTTTTCTCAACAAACATACAAAAATGGCATCATATATGAATTTTATGCATAAAATACCTCAACAACTGAAGATAAATGGATTTCGTATGGACACAATCACAATATCCTTATGGAAAATGCATGAACATTAAATCATTATCATAATGCATGAAAATGCCATAGAATACATGTCATATATGATTTTAAACATAAAATAGCTTATGAACATGAACTTTTATGGGTACACTAACGTGTATAAAAGAGATTATCATAATTATATATTTTCATAGAAAATACATGGACATATGAATCATGATTGTAATACATAAAAAAAATCCTAAAATGCATGAATCATATACATAACATGAAAAATGCATGGCATAGGATAACTAACGAAGACAAGAATAAGAAAACCAACATGGTGAAAACAATCATAAATTATGCAAGCTTATCTTGAAATCTATGAAAACAAGTTTTTAATGATGGAAAGTTGATTTTTTAAGAAACTTTTAACAAAAATGAGGAAAAAAACCAAAACAAATTGAAGATCATAGCTCAAGATTTGGTCGTGAACAAAGTTTTTATAGCTTTGGATCAAATCATTACCTAAGCATGGTTTAGCATCCTCAAACTTATTTAAAATGATGAGAAAGCTAATCGAAACAAAGTAGAAAACAAATAGAGAAACCACCTTGTATCAAACCTGAAAAAACTTTCTCTTTTTCCTTTGTTTTTCTTTTTTTATTCTTCTTATTCTTTTTTGGATTTTTCCACTGAGAACTAGATTTCTCTTCTATTTTGGATGTCCAAGGAGATTAAAAACCTCTCTTGGCTAATTGCCTCTCATCCCCATGCACTTCTATTGAAAACTTAACAATTCACCCAAACTTGTTTGCAAGCAAACCATCTAACCCTTTAGGTGATTGATTGAGGCCTAAACCCTCTTAAATAGGGCATCATTTCAGGTAAGTTTGGTAGACAACCTCAGCTACATGCCCTCAAAGAGAAGCCCCACCCAAAGTAGCTATATCTTAGTTCCATGCAAGAAAGAGGTTTTAACTTTAACTTAAAATGGCCTTCCATTGGAATTCAACTGAATTAAACACAAAACAGTCAGGAAATAACCAAACTATTAGTGTAGGCCCTACAAGTCAATTGTTTTGGCTTGTAAGGCATTAGCATTTAGTGATTTCATGTAATCAAACATTATATTTTGTTAATGTTATAGAGGTATTTCTTTATCCATAAGAATTTATTTAATAATTATTATAAATATCTTAGGTAGATAAAGCCTATAAAACATATTGGTTATGTAAGGGAATTGCAAAGAGTTACAATTATGAGATCCCTATCCATCAAAGCCATGTTTGTAAAACTATTCTTGATAATCATATTGTCAACAAGGCATTGACCACACACAAAGACTAGAATAAGTAAGCCTCTATGCATGTGATGCATGCAATTGATCTCATAAATTAAAGTATAAAGATACTTGGGGACATCACATCGGTACTTGTTATGGTAACAAGTTCATTAAACATGACCCGCTATGAAAGTTGGCATTTCACTTAAGTGTCTATATAAATACTCTTTTGTGTTAATAGTGTAAATGATCCTTAGACTTGTGACACTAGGTCATCTCATATATGGAATGTCATGCTTGATTCCATCACGAACGGGTCCATAATAGATGGATGCTTATGGTAGGGTGGCTTTGGGTATGGCATGAATCATATGGTAGGTGAACAAGTGGCCTAGAGAAGGTTCATCATCCCAACTGATATAAGGCGACATATCTTACATGTACCTAGCAAATGTTAACTCAAAATCCTTGACCAAGGCAATACTGATTATGAAGTTAACATATAGAGGTTGCATATTAATATAGAATGGGCTAAGGTTAGACTGAACCATGCTTTTACTAATTTTAAGATATATGATGATAGGATATTTATTGCACTAAGATACTAAACATTGAAGGGCTTGTCAAAACCATATTGACACTTATTGCATGTTGAGTGGCCATGATGCATTACTAGATACCAATCTTGGTTTATAAATTTGGCCAAGAAGCTTAGAAAACCTTAGATTGTGTTTTTCTTAGAATCCTTATGGGGCATTATGCAAACCTTGAGTTCTTAGAGAAAATTTATTTATTTTTCATCTCATTTTGATTGTTGAATCAAGGTCTTCTAAGTGTAAAAGAAGATTTATTGAAATCTAAGTTGCTAGTATGGCACCTAGCAACAAAGTCTTTACCTTATTAAAGGTTTTTCAGGTCACTTATGGATAACTGTTAAAGGCTAGAAATTTGGGCAGCTTTGGTTTATAACAATCGGGATCAGTGTACAAATTTTAGGGTCATGGAATTACTAAAAGATAACTCAAAATTGAGATATGTTTGAATCTTGAATAATTTTTTACGATCTTGATTTTAAAGATTAATCTAGATCATGCAAGATGACCCAATCTAGAAAGTCTAGGCTTTATTTTTATGATTTGTTATTGCAACAATGTTTATGAATTATTTTGTAAAATTTAAAAATCTAATTACTTGTTGTCGCAAGACTTCCTATGCAAACTAGATGCCATTTAGTTCCCTAAACATTAAACTTATCCATTCCAAGCTCATTCAAGCTTTAATGGCTTAATCCATGTAGGTAGCTCTCATGCCTGTGTTTTAAAGTAAAAATATTTATATATGACCTCTTATATGGTTATAAAGTGATCCATGCCCAACAAAAAGTTGAAATGTGAGAAACCTTGGGTAAAAAAGCTTATTCGTGGTGAAAATTTTCATGCAGTATTGATACATAGGTATTTATATTAGCACATAGCTTCCCAGAACCAAAAAACCCAAAAAATCATGACACTATATTGATACAATATGGCCTTGCATTGATACAATGTATGTTCCAGGCCTAGAATAACCAAAATATGATTATGTATTGATACATTAATAAAATGTATCAATACATCTTGGTGAATTTCATACAAATAGCATTTTTTTTTCATTTTTTTAATATGATCCTTAAACATTTCAAACCTGCCTTAAAAAAATTTTTCATTTGGCATCGTGTCACCTATAGTGCCTGGCGACACGACATCGGGTAATTATCCTTATTTTATTTTTATTATTTTATTTTATTACCTTTTAGTTAAGTCTTGAGATATCAAAAATTATTTAGGAAAGAGAGATGGGTCCATTTCATCTAAAAGTCTCCAATTGAGCACGATTTGTTTGTAAAGAGGCCCAGACAAAATTAAGCATCTACAATGTTATTTAAGAACTCAAGTCCTTTCTACACTATTAAATAAACAAAATTATTTAGGATGATTTACGATCCATCATATTTATTATAATTATAATATATTACAATAATTATGATCATTGTAATCATATATTTTATTTAATTTTGCACAACTTACTCTAGGATATATTATTTATATGATAAAATGAATTACTAACAATTTTTTGACATTATGCACTAAATTATTCATATATAAAAACTTGTACATATTATTAGACTGCAATTAATGGTTTGCATAAAGTAGAATAAGTTTATAAACACAATTAGAATTTTGAAAGATAAAGATTAATAAATAGGAATATGATTACACTTATAATATAAGCAAAGTACATTTGTTTTTAAATTTGTTTCTATTTATGAACATAGAAACACAATAACTCAACACAATGTAAGAAGCAGCATGTGAAGGGGAAATGAACTTCCATTTGTTATAGCATACAAATTTCTATTTAAATGTTATCATTGACAAATGAAATGATCAATGAATTTTAAAAAGTTTGTTCTCACATTCACTGAGGTTGAATGATGTGAAGTAAAATACAAATGATAGAATTAATATTTACAGTTACCACGAATTACAAACAATGAACTTTAACTATAATCTTCTATAGCATAAAAATTAACTTAGGCCTAGTTCTAGTGTCTAAACATCCTGTGTAAAAATGGTTTACATTCTTCCATTGCTAGTAAAGAACTTTGCTTAGAGATTTACTCTTAGGAATATTAACCAAAATTTGGTCAAAATCTATCCACTATCCACTGAATATATCTTGAAAAATACAAATATGACAATATTTTCAGGTACCATTTCCCTCCCTATTAGTGATCACCAAGTCTTCCAATATTCTCTTGCGTTAGCTTCATGTTCAAAATGTAGGACTTTATGTGACCCACATGATAACTAAGTGGATCGAAATTAATATTTAATTAATATTAAGGTGATATTATCTAGTAAGTCATATTCAAGTTAAAACTCTAATGGTAAGAGTTAAACTCTACCTCGGTAATTAATTAAAATACAAATTCCTTGATGGTATGATTTAACTTTATTAGTCTAGTATGGGTCGTTAGTTGAGTCTATAAATTGTCTGTGCACCATCATAAGGCGATTATCAAGAAAAGGAAATAGACTAGAAAGCTTATACTGATGTTCATCTTCATATACTTAGAGCATAGTCGCGTTCTTGATCAACAATGGCTAAAGGTACATTTTTAATTAAATCTTACATGTGGCATCAAAGCTAGGTTCTCTAGTTTTGTTATTCAATCTATAAAGACATGCATTATTAAATATGTACCAAGTATTAGAATACCTCGCATAACATCAAATTTCATGTTGGTTTTGTTTTGGATGTATTCATATATTTGTAACACTAGGTTAATTATTAGAAACCTTTATGATTTATGGCATAAAACAATTCTAAGGGCATGGATTTGTGACGAGTTTTGAAAGCTGAGAGAGAAAATTTTATTTTGTGTTTAAAAAGTGAAATTGTTATACGGGTTTATTAAACTTATGAAATTAAGTTTTAGGTCCATTAATTACATGAAAAACAAGATTAACAAGAATTTAGAGAATAAAATGAAATCATGTTTGTTATGGGTATTTTAAACCTAAAAATTTGGGTATATGATGACAATTCTTTTTTTATCGAATTAATGCATGGGTTATGTCAATTTCATGCTGAATGGTATTAATACAACATTAATTACATGAAAAATAGTCCAAGAACGTTAGAAATTGATAACAAGCATTAAATAGACCCGAATGAGTCAAAGAAAAACTACTTGGGTAAAGCAAGACTTAGTTGGAGGTAGGAAAAAGGCTAGGTTGCAGTCCCAACCCATGCCCATGTGTAGGAGTAGTGTGTGTGGCTAGTAGGACATTGGCCTCGTTTTTTTTTAGACACGATTATTTTAATATTTTTAATTTTTCTATAATTTTTATAGAATTTTTGAAGTACTTAAAATATTTATTATTTAATATTTATGTTTAATTAAATAATAAATATACTTGTGTGTAAATATTCTATGATTTTATTTCATAATAAAATATTTTGGTATCTTAAAAATATTTAGGTAGCATATACTTTCCTTATAAAGTATTTAATATTTGTGTACTTTCAGCCTAAACTTTAGTGCATATTTGAATGTTAAGGTTTTTGTGCGCATTACAATCTCAATATGTACATCCATGTATATCATGGAATAAACAGATTATGTTTTGTGCATATTTTATGTGATTGAATAAAAGTATGTCATAGAATGTAAAAATTATGTCATATTTTTTAATATGTTATAGCATGACAAATTGTTATTCCATTTTAGTATATAAATTCATGATGTCATTATTAAGGATTTAAATCACTAGCTTGATATTAGCAAAAGCATTTTAAGTTATATAATTTAGATAAATTGATAGTTATTTAAAATAAGGAATTTTTCTTTAAATAACTACATATGGTAAATGACATAAATAAAATTTTATGTCATGAATTTATTTGGTATATATTCAACTTATTAAATCGTGTATTAATTATTTATGGTGTACATATATTATGTCATCATAAAGAATCTAAATCAATTACTTGGGAATAGCCATGGTATCTTAAGTTGATTGATTTAGTTAAATTAGTGGTTATTTAAAATAAAATTTTCTTTAAATAACTACATATGGAAGATGACATTAATATGTAATTATTTATGCTATAATTGCAATAAATTAACATGATTTAATATTATATTCTACTGCAATTATTACTATGCAATAAAGAATTCTGCATATATTAAGGATGTCATTATTAAAGTTCTAAATCACTAATTTAAGATTAGTCATAGCATTTTAGGTTAGTTGATTTAGATGACAATTGGTTGTTCTTTAAAATAAGGTTTCCTTTCAATAACAACATAAGAGAAATGGCATCGATAGAGAATTATTTGTGATATGTAATAATTTTTGTGTATACATGTCGGATGTTATTAAGTTCTAAATCATTAATCTAAAAGTAGCGAAAACATCTTGAGTTAATTGATTTAGATAAAATAGTAGTTATTTAAAACTACATAAAGAAAAATGGCATCCATAAAATGTTAGACCATGAAATTAGTTATTTGGCCCCATAAAAAAATAATTAATTTTATGAAATGGTTAAAAGATAAAATAAATATAACATTAAAGTTACATTTTCCTAGGCCCATAGGTATAGATTATTGAACTTTGGTGTTTTAAAGTTATTATTTTATCATTAAAGTGGTGTAAATTCATATAGATTATGCACCTCTACTCACAAGAAGGTTTGGATTTACATTTGAAGGTAAAGTATTTTATTCAACTAAAGTATGGTTCCTTGCATTTTGTAACAATTTCTACCATTGTGATTACTAAGGCTGCTAAAATTAAATGTTATTTGACAATAAAAATTACTCTAATAAAGGAGTTAACTAAGCTATTTTGGGTGTAAAGACTTTGACCTAGTGTTTCGGGTGAACAACTTGTCCTCAACGAATGAAATATGCAAAAGAAAAATAGATTTTGATGTACAATAGAGCAATCTAATCATTTATGGATGATGTACATAAAATCCTATATTAGTAACCAAATTGGGATTTCATCCTAAATTATTATAAGGTCAAGGATTATTACAAAGGCACTATAGACCAGATTGTTAAATCTGATAAGGTTTTGGCGACCACTCTGATAAGGAAGCTTTCAGGAATAAAGTGCAACAACTCTAAAAGTTGTGCATAAGCACATTATGGGATTTAAGAGATATTATTGCTCAACTTAAATCTTCAAAATTTAATTTTTTGAGTAAATTTAGTATCACTTTCATATTTAACTTTTTTTTAATGAGTATGACCATGAGAAACACATATAAAGAAAATGGTCTATCAATGAGCTTTTAAATTTTTTGTGTTAAAAAGGAAAAAGGGATTAAAAAATGAGAAACTATATTCAGTTGGTTTAGTGACTTAAGGTAAAAAGTGATAAGTAGGCAAATATGTTATAAAGGTGAAGAAGGAAAAATGCTAATAAAGAAAATGACATTAAGTCCTTCATTTTGTTTTAACTCAAACACGTAAGGAAAGATTGCCCAAGGTATAAAAGGGACTTAAAAGTACAAGTAAACTCATTTTTTATGAATCTCTTCTAGTGATGTTCCTCATAATACACAGTGATTGGACTTATGTTTAATGAATTATATTTTTATAGCCATTTAGTTTTTCATTAAGTCAAGGAAACCGAAGAAAAATGGGAGGAACATTTGCTATAGAAATTGCTAAGGACTATCAGGATCATTTTCTAAAATCAAGATTTTTTTTAAACCTTTAAAAAGGTTTTACCTTGCATTTTAGAAAATTTTATGGTAAAAAGAGTTTTTAATTTTACATTTTTAAATTTTATGGTTGAAATTTTTTTTTAAAAAAATTTCTATTAGATTTTTTTATCATTAACTTGGACCCTGATTGTGAGAATAAGTTTTGTTCACTATTTATATGACTTCTAGTAGTAAAGAATGACTAAAGATAAAAAATCTTTCAAAGTTATGGTATAAAGATTATGCCATATCTCTATATAGATTTTAAGAGAATTGACAATGATAGGAGTTTTAAAAACTCTTAAGTTTGACACTTAAGTTAGTTGCATCAAGAAAAAAGCAAACTAACAAGCCCACAAAAGAAAGCTAGAGAAAACACTAAAATATTAAGAGACATACACCTTATCATAAGTTTATGTTGATGCATTAAAATTGTTGTTGATGTCTTTATCAAAGTTTCAACTAAATTGGTTTCTAAAACTTTCTTAAGATTACAGAATAGGAATCCAGCTTAAGACATTTATGAACTTAGGTTGTCTAGTTAAAGTAAAGGCTTATAACTTAAACATAAGAAAACTAGATCCAAGAACAGTTAGCAGTTATAGGTTATGCAATTCACTTAAAGGGGTAAAGGTTTTAAATATCTCTCATATTCAACTAGAATTATTGAAGTTGGAATTGTTAATTTCCTTATGGATCATAATTTCAATGGAAGTAACTTTCCTCGTAAGGTTGATATCGAGGAATAAATTTATTTAGATTGATCGTTGTACAGAACTTGATTGTTTCTCAAAACAAATATGCATAATTAATTATAGAGCAATCAAATCAAATACAACCATTACAATAGTTCATTAATCTCACTGATTAAGGTATACAAAATGTACAAATGATTATAGAATTAAGAGATCCATTAGTTAAGAAACTAGTCATTTCTATAACTTGGTTGTGTAGCTATAAAAGTCTACTTTTGGTATGGGACATAAAGATGATCGTTTTCACTAGCCATGAATACTGAAATTTTCATACTTCAGCATAAAGCTATGATAAAAGAGATTGAACTAATGGCTAATAATTTAGTTTAGTAACTTGTTGAATTACCTTTTGGTAATTTTGAATGATATAAGGTTAGACTAGTGGTCAAAGATTTCATTGAAAGAAGGTATTGATTACCATATAATTTTTTTTCCATTTTTTAAGAAAGTTTAATTAAGAATTATCATAGCTTTTGTAACTCATTTTGATTGAGAGTTACATTAAATGGTAGTGAAAACAACTTACTTATATAGGGATCTTAAGAAGAGGTATACATGATTCTACATAAAGGTTTCTTTGAAAGATCAATATATAGACTAAAACAAACATCCCACCAATGGTATGTAAAGTTTAACAATGTTGGGAAATCGTTTAGTTTTACTAAAATGTTGTTAATCATTGTTTATACCTTAAAGTCGATGGGAGTAAAGTCATAATTTTAGTCTTATATGTTGCTGATATTCTCCTTGCAAGAAGTGATTTGGCTTTGTTACATGAGACAAAGGTTTTCTTTCTCAAAACTTTGAGTATGAAGAATTTAGGTGAAACTTCATATGTCATAAGTATAAAGATTCATAGAGATGGGTTTGAAAAGATATTAAGTCTATCTCAAGAAGCTATATTAAGATAAAAGAATTAGGATGTAAGCTATTCACCTAGAAGGCCATAAGCTGTAAAAAGGATATTTCAAATTGAGTCAATATCTCTAAATAATTTTAAAAAAAAAAAGCATATGAAAGGCATTATACATGCATATAGTAGTGGGAGACTTACATATGATCAGGTTTATACAAAACTTGACATAAAGTAATATCACAGGCAATAAGGTTAAGATATTTTATCTTTAGTTTGAGAGTTGTCAGCAAGGCCATTAAATATCTATTGTGATAACTCTTATGCAGTATGCTTTTCTAAGAATGATAAAAGTAGAAGTCAAAGCAAGCAAATAGATATAAAGTAGCTTGTTGTTAGGGACTCTATAACAAAGCAAGAAGTGGATATCTAACCCATAGTATAGATTTAATGATAACGAATCCCATGACTAACGCATTATCGACAAAATCATTTAAAATTCATATAAATCATGTGGGGCTAGTAAAATTCTATCAAGATGTATCTTGACTTCTTTGATTTTGTTAATTTCACATTCTTAGAATTTATAGAGATGTTTTAGTTTTGTGCACCTGAAGTTTACCTATCGAGTGCACCTTGAATGATGAAATTCATTCATAAAGCATTATCTCATAAAGTGCTCTGTTAAAGATAATCATGCATTGTAATACATGGAAGGAAATATTCGTTTTGGAATGCTACCGCTATGATTCGTGCTATCTGAATCTATAATTGAGTGGGAGTTGGGCTAGAGTAACTTATGACCATATTAAAGTCTGGATTTGAATATCATTTATTTAAGTTCTTGGTTTATCATATAGGCTAAGTAGGAGAATGTTGGACTTTATGTGGCCTACATTATAATTAAATGGACTGAGATTAATATTTAATTAATATTAAGGTAATATTTTCTAGTAAATCCTATTCAATTTGAAACTTTAGTGGTGAGAGTTAAACTCTACTTTGATAACTAATTAGAATACAGATTCCTTGATGGTAAGATTTAACTCTAATTAATCTAGTATGGGTCCCTAGTTAAGTTTGTAAATTACTTGTGCACTATCGTAAGATAATTATCAAGAAAAAAATGGACTAGAAGGCTTATACAGGTGTTCATCTTCGTATACTTGGAGTGCGGTTGCATTCTTAATCTACAATGGCTAAGGGTATATTTTAATTAAATCTTACACTAAAGCCATTAGGAAATAATTATTCTGTAAATCTCTCATATTTACTTTTCTAAGTAACTAGTGATTTTCTTTTTTGCTCAAGTGTGTATGTGCCAATGAACATTATGAAACTTATGAAGCATGATAGCTCTTTTGCAATCAAATTCAATATAAGACATGGTAGGTCATAAAATTTAGTCCAAAACTAGCCACTTGGGAAGCATGAAGGAGTAATTCCTCGATGGAAAGATGTATAGAAATTCTAGCTCAAAATGGGCCTCTAACAACAAAACATAAATTATAATTGCGGACATGTTTCTAATCACATTATGTATATTGTAATTATAGACATAATGAATATTATTATACTCAATTGCAATAAATATCAATGATAAAGAAAGCTTAAATTGTAAAATAACGATTGTAACATCAAATTGCAATCGCCATTTAAATCCTATCCCATATAGTTTGTAAATTAGCTTATTTAGGAATAACAAAAGCATAAAAGTTTATTTAAACAAAGAGTAAGTCATAGTCTAGCATCTTTTATTAAAGTTTCTTTTTCATCCACAATTTTAAAAAGTGATATTTATTATCTACAAGCTTTCAAAAAGTTTCATCATCCATCCTTCCATCAGTCAAAGGTAAAAAATTTAAAGATAATGTCCGCGAAGCATCACCTGTTAGTACATGTGGTTTGATATATGCATGGCATGACTTTCAAAGATGTAAATAAGAGTGTGAAAAACATTTACCCAAATATTAAAAACCTTACGTAGATAAATTAAATTATATTTTAAAATATATAAATAAAAAACTAATCATTATTTAGTAGAATTAAAAATTGAAAAAAATTATTTAATAAATATATTATTTATAAGTTAAAAATGAGATAAAATATAATTTTATAAATAAGTTAAATACTTGCACAAAAGGAAAAAAGAAAAAACCCACCAAACAATAATTTAACTAATTTATAAATTTATATTTTATCCTTATTCAGAACATATAAATAAATATTAACCGAAAAAATTTTTTTGGTTTTCAATTTTATTAAACAATGATTGGGTTTTTATGTCATATATACTTTTAAAATATAATTTAATTTAACTATATGAGAATTTTATAATTTAAATTTTATCTTTATTTGTACTAATAAGTGACACACGATGATATTATCGTTAAATTTTTATTTTTGACCATTGTCTAATTGAAAGATGGATGATGAAACTTTCTGAAAGGTTATAG